>JAQQSW010007487.1:0-13694 GCA_028646575.1 Pseudocheirus occidentalis | reverse complement strand
TCTGTCTTCCTAGACACTTTCTCAGACTCTTTTTCAACTTACTTAAAACCCTTTAAAAATGAATACCACTAATCCAGAGACAGCAGGGCTTGGATAAACCCACATTTGTCCCCAAACTTTCTCATATGCCTTCCATATTCCCAATCACACCTTTATTTATCCTTACAAATCTCTAAAACCTATTATTCAACCTATTTAGCACTCCTTTACATTTTTAACGATAAAACAAGGCAGCTCATAAATTACTATCTTTTTACTAACATAACTGTTCTGCTTAGACAAAGCAAAGAGGTTAATGGCTAAACCTCACAAACTGATAGATCTGAATTATTAGATCTTGTTATTCCCTCAGAAATTTCCACTCTGAGCCTACACTTTGCAGATCGAAGTTTCCTTTCTTTGACTTCAGTAGTTATACAAATGAATTTATTTATAGGAGAGACTGACCTACTCCAGTTATCATAAAAACAAGCTTGGGAGGATCCATGAGTAATTGATCCCAAAGCAGTGCATATCAATAAGCTGTTTATAATAAAACATGTTTGCACCACAGAAAACAGGTATTATTTCCACAATAGTAACAAACTTTGAATCAAGTTGACTTTTCCATTAATACAAAAGTGTTCCATAATTTACCTCCCTTTAAGAAATTTGCACTGAAACTCTTTTCCTCATATAGAAGACGTTTCTGATCTAGTTTCAGTAATTAATAGAATAACAGCTAGGTCCTTCTGTCAGTTGTACCAATACTCAATTATAACATCATTTTGAAACGTGTAAGGACCTTATTCCATACAGACAAATATCTAGTGACAGGCAGATGATTAAGCCAAATACCCATTTACCAAATTCTTTAATATACAAAAAATGAATATGATCTGAGGCTGAATAGCCCAGATCCTAAAACACATACATTATAGTAGCTCAAATGTATCCCAGCCTTAGTTTATGGGATAATGATTCAACATTGTGTTTGCACCTTTGCTTCACAAACTTCTTTTCCCTTGGTCTAATTATTCCCATATTATTCAGAAAAGAATATTCTCCCAAGTTTATTTATTCTTACTTCAGGAATCTAAACCTTTTACTTATACATTCAATTACAAATATTAACTTTTATGAAAGCAACATACAGTATAGCACAAAGATTTACCAGGACTCATATACATAATTAATCCCTGTTCTAAATTCCAAATTGGTACCAAAAACCAATGACTAGAAGTCAATTATACCAACTTTAAAGGGCCAGTTTCAAGACTGACTCATCAGTGGGGCTAAGTGAGGCTCAGGGAGTGACTTCATAGCCTGAAGTAACTGCTGCCCCTGTCCCCTTCCTTCCTGGTGGGTAGTGGAGAAATACTTTAATCTGATAAGGACTCTTTAGGCAATCTGCCTGAAATTAAAGTTCACTGCAAGTTTGAATATTACAAAATCTATACACAATTAATAAAATGACTAGAAATCTTACAAAGTCTTTGTATAATTACTAACTTTCCCTTTACAAATTTTAAATTTCTTATTGCCCCTTTCCTGGGATGGATTTTCTAGGCATCACCCGACCCCTCCTTCCTCCCATACACATTAACAGTTATCTTGTGTCTTTAAAGATACACAGTTAACTACAGATACTAAGAGGGAGGCATCTCTACCTGCCCTTTCTTATCTTGTGTCCCTCAGTTTATTAAACCCATAAACACCACTCTCCAAATATTGGGGTCTGTTTCCCCTAGTCCCCTTATCTACTTATCTGTTTCCCATCATCTTATAACAAAAAACCTTATAAAACATTTCTTAATAAGAATATTTCCTTTTTTCAAAAGCAATTTATCCTAATATCATTAACTAATACAGTTTCTAAATTCTCTGGTCATAAAACTCTTTCCCACATAACTGGCAAAACTTAGAAGGTTTCACTGGTTTTTTCTTCATATAATTACCAATAATTACTTCTCACAAATATATTTCTTAAATGATAGCTGAAATTTCCTTTTAAACAAAGAAAAACTTGAAAGTTTATGATTTCTTAAATTACAATATTTCAAAATATGATAATACAACTATTTACTAATAACACAATTATTATGTTCTTACATTTAAACTTTTAAATTCAAAACCCCTTAAATTACCAATCCGGTGACCTTAATTCAGCTGGATGTATTTTTCAAATTGAGCCACATCCTTCTATATAAATAAATATTTCTTTCTATATATCTACACATGTACATATTTTTAATTTGCTCAATAAGAGTTTTACAAACACATTTCCAATTCACCTTGCACAGAGGATCATTCCTGTATTTATATAATATAAATAGTATTTATATAAATACCATTCCTGGTATTTATATACCAGGTTTTCTGAATAGCAGAAGTAACAACATATAGCATTACATTTTACACAATTTTTCTTCATCTTTTAATTTTAACCCAATTTAAATTAAAACTCCTCATCAATAGACTTAGGTTTTTTTTTTTTTTTAACATCCTGGGACACCATCACAGTCCCATTACTTCAAAGATCTTCCACATGCTGGAAGCAACCTCAGGTAACAAAGAGAATACAAATCAGAGCAGGTGCGCAAAGACTCAGGACCTTGCTAATCACTGTCTTGAATCTGCTACACCCTGGGGCCCAAACAGGAAAGACTTGTCTCTTTCTTTTCTTCTTTTTTTTGTTAAGTATCTGCCAAAAGTCTTTGGAAATCCAACAGGTCTTTGAAAGTCAGTTAACATTTCAAAGGCATCCAAAGTGGGGGAGGGTAATTCCCTACCATTCCTGAGCCTTCTCCCTCTTAATTTTAAAGATTTCCCAAATTACATTTATTTCAAAAATACTATAGCACTCGGGTCAGAAGTGTCCCATTCCTCATTTTCCATTCCTTTGACAATATTTAAACAAACAAAAATTACCTTTATTACACCGTACCCATTCCTGCTCACATTTTAGATCAGTTTATAATATGCTTGGCTAATCATTCCAACTGCTTCTTCTTGGTTCCAGTGATAATTACAAATATTTTTTACTGTACTCAGTGCCCATCTTTAAATTCAAATTTCTTAAGTAATATAGATTCCAAAATGTTACACATTTCACTTATATCCAAATTAACATACAGAACCATACCCTTAGGTAACTTAACAGCTTCTGAAATTGTTTTAACATCAGAGCTCATAAATATTTCCAAATTACATAGTTTAGAAATGTTTAAAACTTATATTCTAATAAAAACTTTAGGTGAATGCATTTCCAAACCCCCTTACACAGAAATTAAATTGTAACTTTATAACTTTAGAAATATTATTAATTTTTTAAAGAAACACATGGCATTGTGCCCATGTGATCTCCCTCTTACCTGCCCCCACCACCTGTATTCCTCTCTCCCTCAAAGTTTACATTAACGTTTAACTGGGTGTGGCTGCCTTTTAACTCTCAATTGGGGCCTTAGAGATTTAATGATTATTCTGAACTTTTATAATGAAAGGCAGATAGGCACCATCCTTTCTAACTTCTTATGACTTAGTTTGCTGATTTTGAAGTCAGGCTAAAAATTCACCAGAACCATCTTCCAACTTTCTAAAGCTGGTGGTGGTGAGTTAGCACAATCCGGCCCTTTTGCTTCTCCTCCTCCACCTCTGCCCTAGGCATTTCAGACAAACAGAAAAAAAAAGCTTCACTTACCTATTATCTTGCTAAAGATCTGAACTCTCTCCATTCTAAGTTTAGTTAGGCAGGGAAGGAAGATTTTTAAACTTCCCAAGGCTTTTTCAGTCTGAATGGAAAAATCATTTTTATCTTCTTATGAATAGACAAACTTCACATAGATTCCCACAAACAAAAGAAATACAGAACAAACACAGTCTCAACTAACTTTGATTATCAAGGGGGTTTAAAAAAATATTCTTAATTTACCTAGCAGCTTGTGGGTAAAAGCTGAAAATTTCCCTTTGCCAGAGGCAGGTGGTGTGGCCAGTCAGCCAGCGCCCCCTCCTTCTGGCTCCAAGGTCTTGCCAGACATGTGGTCAACCTCTTGGTCCAGAGCTTGGGGTATGGAGGCACAAATTCTGAGGGACCCTCGTCAGGGACCGCTCGTCAGCATTTCCCCCTAAAAACTGTCTCCTGGTTGCCCCAACTCCTGGCCAGACTCAATTGACCAGGTTGACCTCTTGGTCCAGGACTTTCCTAACTCCTGGCCAGAGTTGACCCCATCAGATGACCCCACCCACCAAATCACCCAGGCCTCTCCTTACCTGGGTCTGTGCACAGACTTACATGATTTCCAGTGATCTTTATTCCCCCTTTTTGGCATTTTCTGCTCCAAGACTCAGACCACCTCGGGCCTCATTCTCAAGGAGGGGAGTCGCTTCCCCATCTTACCAAAAAGGTCACTGAAAAGAGTCAGTAGGACATCCTTTACCTGTTGGTCAAGGCTGGGGAGCTCTCACCCTCTCCAGAGAGGAGTCCAAAATATCTCAGTGGGACCTCCAAGCTGTGTGAGATGAAAAGGAGTTCAGAGTCTGAATCTAAGGTCAGAAAAGGTCTTTATTCTTTCTCATGAGAAAGGACCCTTCCCCCACTGCCTGCATGGCAGCAGGGAGAGAGCATAGGTAGGAGCCAACCCATGATTTTTATAGTAAACCCAACCCCCCAACTTGCCTTCACTCTCATTGGCCAGGGTGGGCTGACCCATGACCCAAGCTCAGGAATCTCTCTGAGACAAAGGACCGGGAAACATGTGGGTGTCCAGAGAAAGCAGTCTTAACCTTATTTGGCACATCTTCTGCTGAGCTAGCTCTGGGGGAGGGTCTCCATTGCTCTAAACCCCAGGTTACTTGAAGGTCAGGTGACCTAAACCTAGGCCTAGTGAATACTGAAGCCATTCTAGATTTGATTTTTCAGAATGGGGAAACTTCACTATAAATTATCCCTCACAATACCATTAGCTTTAAGGGCCCCCTAACTCATGAAGGAGAAAAATAGTCTGGGAAGTCCAGATGGAAATGACTTCCCCTGCCCAGATGCCTTGAGGCTGCTGAATCTCTTGATTAAGATTGTTCTCCTCTGGAGTTCTCATTAAATATCCACCAATCTGGGTTGAGTTTCATTTGTCAGGGGAGTTCTCTGTCAGAAGGCACATACCCGATGAGGTGATTCAGCACCTCTTTTGGTGTCTAGTTACTGAAAGAAATTGATCATCAATTTATTGATGATCAGATTGTCTAGTTAACAGATTGGTTACTAACTATCTAGAACACTATCTCTTGGGGGTTTTATTCATGACAGTGGGAATAGTGCATTTTGGATAAAGGAAGTCAGTAGGCAGCAGAGTGGACACAATGATGGACTTGAAGTCAGGAAGATCCAAGTTCAAATCCCTCCTGACCCTTATGGGCAACTCACTTAAACCCTCTTAGCCTCAGTTTCCCCATCTGTAAAACAGGGATAATAATCGAGTCTTCCTCAGAATTTTTATGAGGGTTAAATAAGATATGTAATATTTGCTTTGCAAATCTTAAAGCCCTATATAAATGCTGGCTATTATTAATAAAGATGAGTGAGAAGGGGACGTCAGAGCTCTGACACAGTATCCCCTTGCATTCTGTTGGGGAATACAACATGTACATGTAGAGAGATATATAGAATAAATAACAAAATAATTACAAGGGGACCAAAAGGTCCATGAGTGGAAGATTGGTATATCGTGAATTGTTGATTGGATCTTTAAGTGAGAAGGGTTTCCCCCTTAGGGAAACCGGGTGATTCTTCTTTTGTTCCTTGTTCTAAATATTGTGACTTTCTGTAATAAGATGTATTATTGAGAATATTATATTGTGAATATTGTATGAATCTTGATTTGTAATGGAATAAACAGAGTGTTCACTATTACTATGTAATCTGAATCTTAAAAGCTGTTCACAGTAGCATTCTTTTGGGAATCTGCTTGTGCTTGGCTTTATAAGCCAATTCGGATTACACAGTAATTTGGAAATTCACAATATTTATAACAGAGAACAAAAGAAGAATCACCTGGTTTCCCTAAGGGTGAAACCAGTTTAACACTTAAAGATTCAATCAATCAATTAACAAAAGAATAAGCACCTGGTTTCCCTAAGGGAGAAACCCTTCTCACTTAAAGATCCAATCAACAATTCACAATATACCAATCTTCCATTCATGGACCTTTCGGTCCCCTTGTAATTATTTTGTTATTTATTCTATATATCTTTCTACATGTACATGTTGTATTCCCCAACAGAATGCAAGGGGAATACTGTGTCAGAGCTCTGACATCCCCTTCTAACTCATCTTTATTAATAATAATACCAATCTTCCACCCATGGGGCAACCATTAACTTAATCTGTCACTCATCTAGCAGTCAGCCACTAAACTAGATTCCCAATTACTAAATATTGTTAGTCCCTAATACAGTCCTTAGAACACCACACAAACTTTCCACCCCTTGATTTCCAGCAAACCTCAGTTTAGTCCAAGGGAAGCCTTTTTTTCATCTTGTCTCTGGGTGGTCTCTCTGATTCCCTGGATCCCCTTCCATGGTCCCAGCTCCCTCCTGAATCAGCCAAACAGTCACCTGGATTCAGAAGCAGACAGCTGCCAGGTTCTCATTCAGTCTTCAGAGGTAGACAGCTCCCAGGTCCTTGTCCAGTCCTCAGGGCAATCCCCTGACCAAAAGTAAGGGGACTAAAAGTAAGAGAGGATGCTCTAGCAATTGGGATCGGGAAAGACTTGGTGTAGTAGTGGTGATGTTTGAACTGTGTCTTGAAGAAAGGCAAGAATTCAGTGATCCAGAGGTGAAGAAAGTATGCATTTCAGGGACGAGAGATGGATAGCCCGAATGGACAGTGAGGGTAGATGGAGTGCCATATGAAAGGAACAGGGAGAAGGCAAATTTGGTTTGGTCATTGAGCACAGGGAAAGGAGTACCATCCAGTGAGGCTGGAAAGATAGATGTGGCTAGGTTCTTGTTTTTGTTCAATCATTTCAATCATGTCTGACTCTTTGTGACCTCATTTGGGGTTTTCTTGGCAAAGATACTGGAGTGGTTTGGCATTTCTTTCTCCAGCTCATTTTACAGGTGAGAAAACTGAGACAAGCAGGGTTAAATGTCTTGCCCAGGTTCACACAGCTAGGAAATGTCTGGGACTAGATTTGAACTCAGGTCTTCCAGATTTCAGACCTGGTACTCTATCCACTGCCGTAACGGCCCCAGGTTATAGATGGATTTTAAAACTTCTCTTACCTCCCCTCTCCTTCCCGGCCCCCCCCCAGGAAGTTTTTTTTTTTTATTCTAAAGGGAGTCAGAAGCTATTCAAGTTAGTTGAGTAGGGAAATGACATGGTCAGATTTTAGCAACAGTATGGCAGATGCATTGAAATGGTGAAAAATTTAAGATGGGGAAACAGACTAGGAGACTTGTAGTCTCCTAGTAGAAGGCAAGAGATAATGCAAGCCTACACGAAGGTGGCAGCAGTGTGAGTGGAGAAAATGGGGCAGATCTGAGAAGTGTTAGAGAGCTAGAAAAAGGCAGTATTGGGGAACTGATCAGGTGGGTGGGCATGATATCTATGATGAGCCAGCAAAAGAGACTGAGAAGGAGTGGTAAGACAGGTAGGAGAACCAGAAAAAAAGGTAGGAAAATGACCAAAAATAGGTAGTTCATTTAAACAGTCATCAAGCGGCTCATTGTTAACCATGCAGGATGTTTGTGGCAGCGGTGATTTTCTTCCTCAAGTGGAGAGAGGGGAGAAAGGGTAGATTTTTTTTGTTGATTGAAAAAAATGTTAATTCACAAAAATCCAAAGAGAAGAGGATATCCAGAGGGAAAAGGTGGCAAGCAGTGTCCAATCCAGTCCATAAGTCAAGAAGACTAAGAAAATACCACTAGATGAGAGATAGTTGGTGACTTTGGAGAGAACAGTTTCATCTGAGTGATGGGATCAGAAGCTAGATTACAAAGGGTTGAGGAATGAATGATAGGAGAGGAAGTCGAGATAGCAAGTGTAGATAGGCAGCTTTTTGAAGGTAAGAGGGGAGATACTGGAAGGGAGCTTCAAAGAATGGTAGAGACTAGTGAATGTGTTTGAAGGATGGGAGAGTCAGGGTATGTTTGAAGGCAATGGGGAAGGGCAGAAATAGAGAGAGAATAATTAGGGGAACAGTATTGGAAAAGACCTGGAGAAGATGTGATCAGGGGCACATGTAAAAGAATTGGCCTTGGGCAAGAAGAAAGGCTTCTTGGCAAAAGAGGCAAGGAGATTGGAGAATGATATCCATGAGCTTTCAGATAAAATGAAAGGAGAGAAGGCAGAACTTATGGTAAATTGCTTTAATTCTCTCAGTAAAGTAAGACAAGGTTCTCAGCTAAGTTGATGGGGGAGAGAGTGACTTGAGGAAAGAAGAGATTTTTTTAAACATCTTTTGTGAGTGAGAATTAAAGAAAAATTTAAAAATGCTTTTGGTGCAATGAGGGTCCACTTGAAGTTGGGTAACAGATTTATAATATACCCAGTAACCATAATTAGGTGACCTCTTCTAGCTCTGTTCAGTAGCATCTGAGTAGGAGCAGTAGAGATAGATGGTGGGAGTAATCCCAGGCTGTGGTTTGATAGTGAATGAAGGTCAATAGGATAAAGGAAGAAGGGATTCTAGAGTAGAGGACAGCAGAGTTGAATTGGTTAACTACAGGATTGAGATTGGGAGAAGAGAAAAGCAGGGTAATGGTTTGGGAATGTCCTGAGGGATTTGGAGGAATTAGAAGTTGAACAGGGCAAAAAATAGATTTAGGAGGAGTGACAGATAGGGGAGATGACAATAGGAACTTATGATGAGGTAGAGGAATGTCAGTTTTTGATTAAGAAAGTAGAACATTTGTGAATAACTATGATATCCAGAGTATGACTATCCCTGAGGTGAAATGTAGGATTTAATGTGGATTTTTAAATTTTTAATGTAGATTTAATTAATTTAATATTAATAATTTTATTGATATTATTAATAAATAATTACTCAAATTATTAATTTATATATAAATTATGTATAAAATATATAAATATATAATTAAATGATTAAATAATTAGTAATAATATTGACAATTAATTAAATTAATGTAGATTTAATGTAGAATATAAGTAAATTGAGGAATTGGGAGGTTAGGGTATTTAAGAGAGCATTTTCATGAAAATTGAAATCCTCCAACATGAGTTATGTAGAAGAGCGAGATAATGAGTCTCGAGTGCTTGAACTTTTTGAAAAAGGAAGGAGAAAACGGCCAGCGTGCTGGTATATATAACAGCCACTGTGATCATTTGGGGCAAAACCTTTGTAGTTGTTGAATGACCATGACAAAAGGAGAGGTGGAAGTAGCAGTGGGAGAGAGAACTTCTCCAGCACCAGTGGGTCAGGGCATGTGGATGAGGGGAGCACAGAGAGCATGGCCAGACTGAGGTGTATAGAATAGTCTAGTCTGTGGGAAGCCGGGTCTCAGTGAGTACAAGGAGACAGAGTGTGAGAGGAAGAGGTCTAAAACAATGGGAAATTTGTTCAGGGAATTCCAGAGACACAGTGGAAGAGTGTATAGGATTAGAATGGAATAGGGACAGGGTCAAGATGATAGAGATGGAGATGAGAGAACAAGGGTAAGGGGTTAAGGATCAGTTTGCTCCTTTTAGGTAGCCAGTGATTAAGTTATGCAGGGGAAGGCAAAATAAGAGGGAGCTGGAGTTTGCTAGTGGGTGGCAGGTGAATTGTAATGCTCACAGTGCTAACTAATTGGTTTTCCTTCCAGGAAACAATTTGGAAAGGACAATGTGATTTTATCTGACATTAGGAAACCTTCTGATCATGTTTTCTACAGTGGTAAGAGACTTGGCAAACCTATTTTGGAGGGCTGGGGCAAAAAAGATGAGCTATTTGGCAGCTTGTCTCATGTTTTCGGTGTGGTTAAACATCATATAGAACTTTGTAATATATAGTATTATATATGTAGCATATAGTATACAGTACTATATATAGTATGTACTCTATAGTGCTATACATAATATATAGTAATAATATAGTAACTTTGGGTAATCTTATACTTTTAAGAATGAATGGATCTGGGGAATTTGACACATTTTTGTCATTCTATGAAATCCTGTTACTCAGACTGTTGCTTCTTCAAATGGTACAAGAATAAGACAGTTCTTTTGAATTTGACTGATGTTTGATCACAGTAAAGTTTTTAGGATTAAAGTCTAGTGGATTTTATGTTTTTTGGTTCCTTTAATTGTTTATAATAAAATTATCTTTGTGGGATCTGAGTTAGTAAAAATGAAGGCAAAACAAGTAGTAACTGCTGTTACAAAGTAATGGCAGAAGAAATATAAAACTCAGAAGAGTTAATTTCCTTGTTTCTAGGTAGGATGGTTCCTAAACTGTGCAACATAAACTTTTGTCTGACTCCACAGCCGGTGCTTTATTCACTGTGCCACCTAGCTGCCCCTTGTTGATATTCTTTGATCTTACTTTTTTCTATTAAAAAATAATCTTAGTTTTCTGGATATCTTTTGTTTTCACATTACCCATATTTCCAAATATGTTTTTCCTTTTCCTTTGCTATGCAGGGACCATCGCTTGTAATAAAGATTAAGAAAGTAAGTGAGTAAAAATATCAGATAAAAAGTAACCAAAAGATCAATATTCCACATTCCTAGTCTCCTACTTTTTGCCAAAAGAGAAGGGAGATGCATTTCTCCATCTGGGGACCAAGCTTATTGACCTTAATTTTTGAAAGGTTTTATATATGTCTGAGTAATATGGCTTATGAATGACTGTTTACTCTAGACATGTATTTCTGAATTCAATTATATAGTCTTCTACTGCATATTTTTTCTTAAGAGTTTCAGCATTTGAAGTAGGCCTTTGGACTGAAATACTTGAAATATATATTTCTAATTATTTTCTTTTTAATTAAACTCAACAATTATTTATTTAAACACTTTATTAAGTACTGTATGTTGAGTATTGGTAAGTCCTGGGGAAGATACCAATAGTCATGGCTTACAATGGGGTACAGGGAAAATGCAAATTATTTCAGTAAAAATCCAGTACAGAAGTTCATTAGAGAAGTGCAGAGAAAGTGCTATGTGAAATAGGAGGGAAGAAAAAATGAAGGGATGATATGGAAGTGGCAGGATGCATTAGAAGTCTTCGCAGACGTCCAGGCAATGTCTCCCTTTAATAAAATGGCGGCATAGAGAGGAAGGAATGCACACAGATCATATTTCAAGGGTAGAATCAATAGATATTTATTGAATTGAATTGAACTAACAGGACTTGGATATGAGAAGTCAGGAAAGGAGAACAGTCAAGTAAAATATCAAGACTTTGAACTTGGGCAACTGGGTGGAGTGACATTTCTGACATACATAGAAAAATCTGGAGGCTAGACAGAGTTGTAGGGAAAGACAAGCTCAGGTTTTTGAAGTGCCTTTGAGACATCAGAATGAGGTCCTATATAAACAGTCAAAGTGTGATTTTGGAGCTGGAAAGAGAGCTCTAAGCTAGAGATAAGACATGTGGGGTTCATAAGCATAACGGTGGGGGTTCAAATCACTTGGGAGTGAATGAGATTGTCAAGGGAAAGAATATGGATGAGAAAAGAGAGGTGAGGACCCACAGTTGGAAAGTTCTATCTTTAGTGGTTGGGGAAACACTTTGGTGACTATTCAGTAATTAAATGAAGGAGACAGAAAGTAGAAGATCCAGCAAAGAGGAAATAAGAGAGGAAAGACTACCCAGAAAAGGGGGAGGAGGAAGCCAGCCATTTTAGATGCTACAATGAGGTCAAGGACAAGACTAAAAAAACCATTTATTTGTTTTACAGTCATTTGGAACTTCAGTTAAATGGTGAGGAGGAAAGCCAGATTTCAAAGAGTTTAAGTGAATGAATGGTGAAGAAGTGAAGGAAACTGGTGGAGATCAGTTTTCCAAGTTTATCAGTGAAAGGGAAGCAAGAGATGGGATTGTAGATGAATGGGATAGAAGTTAAGGTGGATTGGGTTTTTTTAGGGTTGTTGGGACCTAAACATGTTAGCAGGCAGATGGGAAGGAGCCCATAGAGGAGAAACTGAATATGAAAGTGAAAGAGGCAGTGATTATTGGAGCAACGTCCTGTAAAAGGTTGGAGGAAGTGGGATCAAGTCATAGGTAGGGCTTAGGGAGTAAGGATACCTCATCCTATGGAAAAAAAAAAAAGCAAAAGAAAAGACAATGAATGGTGCTGCTAAGAAGTTTGGAAGAAGCAGAGAAAGATAATGAGGAAGCTCAATGAATTAAAATTTTTTTCAATCAGCAAAGATCTACCTTCTCTCTTCTTCCCCCAATTTGAAAAAGAAAATCGCCACTGCTATGAACATCCTACATTGTTAACAATGAGCTGCTTGATAATTGTTTTAATAAACTACTCCTGGTTATAAGTTAATACGTAACTAACAAATAACTAGCTGTGGAAACTTGTAGGATGTGAGAGGCTTCCCAATAAAAACAAAAGGCAGAAAAAGGCAAAGTGTGTGCTTGGGACTTTTTTTATATTTATGATTCAGTCATGACATTCTAATTTCTGCCTCCATTATAGGACCGTTTATTTATTCTGATGTCTTGGATTATAAGAACCTTCGAGAAATAGTGGTAAACAATCGAATCACTTGGCTCATTCACTATACTGCCCTGCTAAGTGCTGTTGGAGAAACGAATGTATCATTGGCAAGAGCTGTAAATATTACTGGTAAGCTTGCTTGGTGATTTGGCCATTTTTTTTTTTCTAGTTTTTGATCAGATGTGGGTTCTTTAGAGCCTGATAAATATTGTTTGTTTCAGGTTTGCATAATGTTCTGGACATTGCAACAGAGCACAGTCTGCGACTCTTTGTGCCTAGTACTATCGGTGCTTTTGGGCCTTCTTCCCCTCGGAACCCAACCCCTGATCTCTGTATTCAGAGACCTAGAACCATCTATGGAGTGTCAAAGGTTCATGCTGAGCTCATAGGAGAAGTAAGCATTGCCTGACACAAATACATTGTATGGGTAGAACACTTTGGAGCTCTTTTGTTATTTTATTTTCCTTTTTTATATATATTTTAAATTATTTCATTGAAACCCTATTCCGCTGATTCTTGCTGGTTTACAGGTGACTTTGGTTCCTAGAAAGATAGACTAGCTATAAACTTTTGGCAGTTTGAAAGACTTCAGGTATGCTAGAGACTATATGTCTGTTGTCCAAACGCTAATATAGCCAAGTTCAGAGATGTCATCACTAAATAATTTGATGAAGTCAGGTGATTTTTTTTGAGGGATCATAGAAACTCTTAAAGATTATTTACTAAATTATAGTTAGGTTGTGATCTGTATTGGTGGAGGAAATACCCACCCTGGTGAACTAAATCACAGAACCTTGAAGAATTTTGAATAGTTAATGATTAATATTTGGGAAGATAACAACAAAATATTAACATCAGCTAAGATTTTGTGTAGAGTTAAATGTATACTCTCAGTATAGGCCTCTTAGATTCTAAGTCCTCTTGTCTAATCTGTTCCACAGATCTGTTTTACCATTTTCCAAGAAGTATCAAATAGTTTTCTTTAAAGTACATCTGATATAACACATGGTATCAGAATTTTAGGGCTGGAAGACCTTAGAGGT
>JAQQSW010007486.1:0-13694 GCA_028646575.1 Pseudocheirus occidentalis | reverse complement strand
TGACATAAACTCTAAACTGGGTATCATGCCACACAGGAGAGTAGGGGGCATGGGGATGAGAGCGGGGATGATGGAGAGGAGGGCAGGGTCTGGGGGAGGGTTGCTGGAAGCACACACTTCAGTAAAGGGACAGGGTAGAGAACAGAACGGGGGGGCAGGATAGGAAGGAGGGACATATAATCAGACTGTCACAATATGTCCAATGTGAAGATGTCCTGTGTAATTACACATGCACAGCCTGTATTGAATTGCTTGTCCTTCCAGTGGGGGTGGGTGACAAGGGAGGAATTGAAAGAATCTAGAATTTAAAGCTCTGCAATACATGCAACTAGGAATTAAGAAATACAGGGACTGGAGTAGGGAGACCCTCCCTTCCCTACCAGAAAGTTAGAGGGACATTGGAGGAGGGCACAAAAGAGAGCAGATCAGAGGAGGGGCTTTACAGTGGGATTGCTGTTTCGGGGTTGAGGGTAGGGGAAAGACGGGGAGAAAATTTGTAACAAAATCTTGTGGAAATGAATGATGTAAATGAGAAAACAAAAGAAATTTATATCAAAATATTTGCATTTTAGTATAGTCCCACCAAAACTATATAGTTCCTGTTTCACCACAGCAGGGGTATCCTTTCCTGATCCCCACCCTAACCCCTACTTTCCATTTTGGGAACAGAAATCAAGTCAACTCTATGATTCCTGCAAAAGTCATTTCAATAAATTAACCAATGGCTTCTCTCATCATTTCTGCCACCTAAAAGTTCAAAACACACCCTTCCCTGATCATTATTCCCTTATACATATTCCTTCTCCCTATTAAAATATAAACTTCTTGAATGCAGGGACCTTCTTATTTGTATCCCCAACACTTAGCACAGTGCTTGATAAGTAAATAAGCAGAAATAGACATTTTTTATTCATTCATTCTTCCTTGACTCCTCTCTCTTGCTTGTGCCACATATCCAATCTGCTTTAAAATCTTCTAACTTCTTTCTCTCCATTTCTCACACATTACCTCTTTTTTATGTTGAGCCTTTCATGTGGATTATTAAAATACTCTTCTAATTCAACTCTTTGCCCCAAGTCTCTCCCCACTCCAATGCATCTTACACAAAGAATAATTTTTTTAAATGTGAATATGAACATGTCACCCCACTTCTCTCTTTTAAAATTTTTTTTGGTTTATGTTTTTCTTTCTTTTTTTCTCAGTAAACTCCAGGGGCTTCCTATTACCTCTAGGATCAATCTTTTGATCAATAAATATTTAACCATGCTTCTACTATGTGCCAGGACCTATGCTAAGCCTTGGAGATACAAAAAGAGGGGAAAAAAATAGTCTCTCTTCAAGGAGTTCCCAATATGTTGGATCAAATATTAACTTCTCTGTTTGGCATTTAGAGTTCTTCAAAATCTGATGTCTTCTATCTTTCCAGTCTTTTAATATATTACTCCCCTCCACAAGCTCCGCAGTCCCACCTTTCTAGCCTACTGGCCATCTCACCCATATGACTCTCGGTTTCCCATTGCTTTGCCTTCACACTGGCCATTCCCCGTTTCCCTCTCCCCCCACCCCAGCCATGCCTGAATTTCTCTCCTTCTTCAATTCAGACCCTTTCATACTCGTAATGCGGGCATATCTGCATGTGGGCAGACCCGCTTGGAGACAGAGAGAGGAGCAGTGTCTCAGTTCCTAAGACCATCAGAAATATGTGTTTTCCAGTGGTCTTAGGTGACCCCTGTAACCCCTGTGAAAGGGTCAATAGACCTTCAGAGGGGTTACGACCCACAGGTTGAAAACCAAACCTACTCCATGAGACCTTTTCAAGTCCCCCGAGATGATAGGACGTTTCCCTCTAAGAAAGGGACTCAACCTGAGGTTACAGATCACCATCACCCCTAAGAAGTCCATGGATAAATTTTAAGGAGTTGGTGAAGTTGGATGGGAAAGTTTACATAATTATTTTCATTAACCTCTAAGGCAACTTTCCATCACTCATTGTTTATTCTATATGTATAACTATATAGGATGTATACATTATTCCCTTCCCCCCATTAGAAGATAATCTCCTTAAAAGCAAGGACCATTTTTGCCTTTTCTGTATGTGTGTTTCCCTAGCACTTAGCACAGAGCCTGCCATATTGTGAGGGTTTAAAAAGGCTTGTTGATTAATTGTTATTTGTATGTGGTGAAAGATATGTATTCAAAGCCATTTTTTTTACAGTCATTCAGTTTTCCCCAGCATTTTTTCTTCATTTCCCAGGGGTTTTGAGTGTAATGGGGGTACTATAGAGAACCTCCTCTTACCTGTTTCAGCTAAAGCACACTTCATGGAACATGCATTGAGCTGATTGGAATTTCCCTGGCTAGTTGTGGTAGTGACACTTGTGGTTGCCCAATCTCCTTATTGGTCTCTTGGTCACTGTGATGAGGTTTGGTGGGAAAGGACCGCAGGAGGAAGAGGGAAGGTTCTGTGCCAAAGAGGATCAGCCACTGACCAGGAAAAACTTTCCACTCAGTAAAGTTAATAGGAAGGGGAAAGAGAGGAAGGGAATAAGGGTTTATATAATACCAATTATGTGTCAGGCCGCTAGATAGCATAGTGGATAATCTGACTTTACACACTGAACTGGCTGTGCGACCCTGGTCAAGTCACTCCCCTGCCTGCATAAAACTAGAGAGGGAAATGGCAAACCACTCCACTATCTTTGCCAAGAAAAACAATTGGTCTGTGGGGTCATGAAAGTTTAGACACAACATGTGACAGGCATTGTGCCAAATGTTTTATAAACATTGTCTCATTTGATCATTAGCAGGAGATATAACTTCTATCACTCTCTCTTTTCCCACATGCTGAGAGGGTCACAACTATGAGCCTTGACTTTTGTCTTCTCATAAGGTTCTTCTTCTCCTCCCTTCCCAGAAGCAATGGTAATTGTCTGCTCATGGTGGCCAGCCCATGTGGTCATTGAAGAGAGCCTGAGACTGGCTCACATGACTTTATGTTTCTTTGCCTGAGCCCAGGTGACCAAACAATGATCCTTCAATGGACATTTCTAGCCTCTGAGTCATTGAGAGGTCCGGGTGACTGGCATCAGAAAGTGGTCCCTAAGTTTGCTATATAGCACTTCTTAAAGGAAGAGACAACCACCACCAGGGGATGAGCCAAGTCTTATGCTGGCTTGTCAGATAATGTGGGGGCAATTGCTCAAATAGTACAGGAATAGTGAAGGTGAAATGATGTTTCAGCAGCCCCACAAAAAATGTTTCATGTTTTAAGTCTTAACCTCCCAGAAGAAATAGAAGAAATAGAAGAAATAGGACTACTGAATTATTTTAAAAGTCTTTGCCAATGAGAAATTATATTTTAAGAATTTCTTTTGTAGTGAAAGAAATATCTATATCTGATTTACTTTCTGCATTATCTGCCTTTTTACAAGGGCCTCTGTTAATCTTTTGATGGAGGCCCTAGAAATGAGCCAAACCTGAAATCTGTTTAAGGGATTTTTCCCATAAATTCCCAAAATTCATGGTGAATGGGGTGAATAGGGGTGAAAAGAGCCAAAGAATGTTAAGAAGCCTCTGATCCAGGGGCATAGGTGCCCCTTTCCACCTGGCTCTGAGCTCAGATGTATAAGGTTCAGTCTTGATGAAGCCTGGCCTAAAAAAGAAAGGAGTCAGTCTCTTTCTACATTCTCCAGATCTTTACAAGCCCATGCCTTCTCCATAACAACAGTTAACAACTTTACATTCTCCAAGATGGTCATTTCTTCATTAATTCCTATTGTTATTGTTTTTAACCCCTTTATTTTTAATCTGATGTCTTCATCTGATACCATCACACTTGGGAAGGTTCTGACTTAAGGACTGGTTCCCACCAATGGCTTCAAGTCACTGGCTATTCCTTCAGAAACAAGCCCCAAGTGTTGAAAACATGGCTCCTATCTACCAAACAAGAAAACCATAGTGACAAACTGCCATCTGCAGGATAAAATGAACCTGTTTCCTGATGGTTTAATTCTGCAAGCTTTGAGGAACTCCTCTATTTCTGCTTTTATTTCATCGGGTCTGGGCTTAGGAATGAAGCTATTTCTTAGCAATTTCATGAACAGATCTTTAATATGTTATAACGGCGACCTGATAACATCATTAACAAAATGAAGCCCCTTATAAGATCTCTTTATAATTGTGTTGTGATATAATACTGACATATGATTTTTTAAAAAACAATATCTTTGGGTCATTGAATGTGCCCTTGTGTATTGCCCACATTGGTGGCTGATGCCATCTGAACTGAAACATTTCCATGAGGCAACAAAATAGTATTTCCCATTTGGCCCAATATATCTTACCATCTGGCTATGCCAGCACCCAAATGAACATGATTTATTCCACTGTCTTCCATATCAAGTTAATCATCATGTTTCAAGTAGGGGCAAGCCTACAACCCTTCGTCATCCCATCTATTTCAATGGAACAGTGAAATCACATTGATCAGTATGCTAACCCAATCAGTGGTATCACCAGAGTCCCATTAGTAGAGAGAAAGGGAAAGCATTTACATAGTGTCTACTTTATGCAAGACCCTGTGCTAAGTGCTTTTTTTAAACCTGGCATATTATTTTTTATCGTATTATATTTTAAAATATCTTAATTGTCATTTATTATTTTGATAGATAAAATTCTATTTAAAATATATGTTTGGTCCCAGAAAATAAGAAGAGATAGTTACAATGATTACATTGAAATTCTACAAGGTGCCTAATTGCTAACAATATCAAAGATTTAACTATGCTTACTATACTTATTAAATGTGCTAAGGTAGGAAAGTGAAATAATAAATTTTAGAAAGAATTTCACAAGAGTTTTCAATCAGATCTTCAGGTAACCAGAAGATTCAATTAACAAAAAACATTCTGTTCAGATTAGTCAATTTAGTTTTGTGAGTATGCCTGGACTCTCCTAAATATGCTTCAGAAAACCTTCTTGCTGAGTTGGAACATTAAGGAAGCAATATGAATCTCCTTCAGATCTTATCTGAATTTCTCAAAACATGTGGATGTAACTGGAGTGTGTCCCTGGCAGGGAAATGTTCATACCTTTTCAAGGCCACTCTCCATCACCCTTAGGAAAGGAACAGAATATTTCTGACCTGGACCTATCTACAGTTGAATCAATAAAGAACTGGAAAAACAAAACAAAACAAAACCCATTCTCTGCCTTGGGGATGAGCTGTCTTGATTGGCTAGTGAATGAAGGCAAGTTCTTCTAGCCTTCTGTTATCTAGCTAATCCTAGATGAAGTTTCACATCCATAGGATGAAGCATCTGGCCATCTTTCCTGCCACTGCTTCCCGCGCATCCTCTGAACCAGACCTCCAGACACCATGCCTCCGTCCCTAGGGGAGTTAATGCCCTCAGCTTTTGAACTCCTTCCTGGGGATGAACCATTTTGATTGGTAAGTGAATGAGAGCAAACTCATTTAACCCACTATATCCACCTGGCCTCAAGCCATACCTCACATCCATTTACTTCAAATATCTCACTATCTGACTTGCTGCAGTGCACAGAGCCTCTCTCCACTCTACCTACCACTTCTTGCTCTGAGAACAAGAGGTTCTCAAAGAGGACCATGACATCAGGGAGATGATGACATGACTTGCAGTTGACTTTGATTTGAGTGAGGGACGGTTGTGCAAGGTCACCAGCCTCACTTTCTTCTGAGAAGAGCAATTGAAGCTATACTGCCACTTCTCACTGTTCTTCTGACCTCTCTCTACCCTACTCCCCGAGGAAAATACCTTCCTTAGCCAACATTCCCCTAAAGTTTTAAACTATGCAAAGTGCTTTATAAATATTCTCTCATTTGAATCTCACAATGCTTTCAGGTGAATGCTATTATTATCCTCATTTCCGGATGAGGAAATAGTCTAAGAAAGCTTAACAGCCCGTTGAATTCAGGTCTAACCACTGGACCACCCAGCTGCCTCTAAGACATCTCCCCATTAGAATGATAGGGCAGTCATTTTTATGTAGGTATCCCTGGGCACCAACACAGTGCATCTCACATGGTTAGTCACTTACTACATACTTTTTCATTCATTTAAATGGATTAAACTTCAAAAAACTGAGCCCATCACCATCATCATCATTTGTATTTTATAAAACACTTTCCTCACACTATCCCTAACTAACCCACACTAACTATGTAGGTTAAGCAAGTATTATTTATGTCTGTTTTGTGAATGAGGAAATGGAATCTCAAAAAGTTTAGTCAACACAGCTCATATTTTGCATCTGAAATAGCAATCTAAGACTTCTGCTTCATGCTTACCTGGAATCACTCTGGCTCTGCTTTAACTGTTCATCTAGCCTCACCAACAGACGCAGTCTCATCTGAGCCCCTGATTAGTGTCAAGTTCAAAATCATGAAATTAAAACACTTAAAATGGTGCCATCAGTGAACAATTTTTCTTATATGGATCAAGAGTACTAACGGATGTTTTTGCAAGGTGTTCCAAGGTTCCGAGCCTGTGGAACCATGGATTAAATTGGGCGGGTTTCTAAGATGTCATTGCCGATTTCTCTTGCTCACCTTCTCTCAACTGTGCTTTGCCCAGAGTTCTCCCAAGCAAGACTGGTGTTCTTTTCAGCACCAACAGTAATTTGCCAAATTCTCCAGTTATCAAGGCAGATATATCAGAGCAGGAAGAGTCAATCAAGATGTCCTATCCTAACACCCTCATTCATAGATTATAAGGATTAAATAGAAACAAAATGAACACATGGGGCTGAGAATGGACAGCACTTAATATAAATGTGTGGTCTGCAAGGGAGACTTAGCAGAGGAGACAATAAAAAAGGCCCAGCTCAGATCTGATCTCCAGCTAAAGTCATCGTGTTCACAAATGTACCTCGAGCACTTTTCTACGTCTTCTTTGTTTCTATTATATTTTGTGTCATTCTATATTTGAGCATCCCTGATACCAGGCACTTAATAAATGCATGTTGAATTTGCTGTGTCGAATTAAACATAAAACAAACAATCTTGAAAACATCTTGATTTGCTTTTGAAATACATTCAGAAATGCAGACAGTCATGTAAATGTACATGATAAGTACAATTGCAGAGCACTCGGAGAAAGAAGAGTTCAAGTTCTGTCACTGTGACTGATTAACGTAGGCTTCCCTGGGCCTGAGTTTCCTCATCTGTAAAAGGAGGGGATTGGAATAAATCTCCAAGATCCTTTCCCAATCCAATATTTTGTGACTCAAAGACAACAGCGCAATGCAGATTGTAAACACCCATATACCCAAAAGATACCAAATACTCATATAATATGGGGCTATTCCATAAGCATTAAATAAAACCATGGGTGATAATAGTTTCACTAACAGTGGGAGTGAAGGCAATGCTCATTTGAGCATGGTAGGATTGGTAATAGAGAGGAAATTTAGCCCTTAAAAATAATCACTTTTTAAGAAATGTTGAAGATCCAAGAGAGCTTGGACAATCTGAAACAGGGTGATAGACTGGGAGGTCATAGGATGAGGGACATCAGCATCCTCTTCTTTGAGAGGAAGAAAATGATTTCTAAACCACCTCAACCTGAGGTAGCAACTAGAGTTTGGTCCCATCTTAGGTTAGTCATCTGTCCTTCAGGCCAGACTAGACCTTCTGAGCACATCTAGGACTTCTAGGGTAATTTTTTCCCCTGAGAAATACTGTTAACACAATTCACCACATACTAATATGCTTCAATGAAAAACAATACTTAATTATTCATTGAAGTAGCTTTTCTTTCTTTACAGAAATACTCTATCAGACTTTATATGGTTCAGGAATCAACCAAACTATAATTCTTTAAAAAAAAAAATTCAATTGTTTGAGCATGCAGTAGTCCATGGAAAGAGCAGTGGACTAAGTATCTCTGAGACTCACCTCAGATATAACCTAGCTATGTCTAATATATAGTATATCTAATACATGTCTCTGAACCCCAGTTTCTTCATCTGTGAAACATGAGTATTAGTACTCACACAATGTAACTAACAGGGTTATTTTAAGTAAAATGCTTGGTTGTCTGAGAGACTGAGGTGCACTGCCCAACAAAACCTAAGCAGTTTCTCAAATGGTGGTTTCCCTGCCATTGCAGAGAACCAATCTGATTTTTTCTACCCCTGCTGGTGCTAGAGATTGATAATATTAGCCCATTGTGTAAACAAGGATCATTGTGGACCTGAGAGCCTCAGAAAGTTTCTTGGCTCATGAGTTGAATTAGGTTCTGATCGATTTCTCTCTTAGTTTCAGGGAGACAGGACCAATTCTTCCTTTCTGTTACAAGTTGACCATTGTACATACCACAAGCACCTCTGAGGTCTCTTTGCAAAATAGCATCCTCTTTTAAACATTACACCCATATCCAAAACCACTTAATTCTGAATAATAGTATTTTGTGAATTTCCACTAGGTTTTTCTCCCAGGAGTTACAAACACTTTTCCCTTATGATAGGTTGGTGTCCTAATCTGCCAAGACTCTTTCTGAAGAAGTCTCCTCTAATCCCTGCCACCAGACAGACCTTTACTGTAGTCATTCAAGATGGATAGGCATTAAATTTAAACTTAAGTCTTTGGGAAAGGCTATTCTATTTCCTTCATGGTCTGTTTGATAATCCCTAAATGCTAACAACTAGAAAGTACTTTTTCATGTTTAGCTTGCATCCAGGAATTTGGTGGTAATTAAACATTTAACAGTTGTTTCTCAAAAAATATACGTATGCAGGACATACTTCCAAGTTTAATTTACTTTATTAACATCTTCATAGGTTTAAATCTAGTTAAACAATACTTCAAGCCCTGATTTGTAATATTTGCACATTTCCAATGTGTAAATGTTCTCAATGAAATTTAAGCCGTTAAGAGCCAGTTACAACATACATCTACCTGCATCCATCCTGCTGTCATGAAACACATTTCCTCTTTCTCTGTCATCAGAAAAGGGTCATTTTAATAGGTTTTCCTTGACTCAGAGATATCCACTGAATTACCAGAATGTAACTCCTGTAGAAATCTTCTATGGATATGGTTATTGGCATGTTGTCTACCCCATTAGAATGCAAATTCCATGGAGGAAGGACTCTTTGACTTTTCTTTCTTGAATCTGGTACATAAAAATATGTTCAAGGAACTGTTCTGGCTCTGATCCTGACACCTATGAACTGTGACCTTGATTAAACCACTGAATGTGTCTGTTTCTCAGGTTCCATATTTATAAAATGGGAATCCAAGAATCAGAAACTCTCAGAGGTCATCTAGTTCAATCCAAATCTGAGCAAGAGTATACTCTACAATGTATACAACTTGGACTTAAAGGCCTACAGCGAGAAGCATCCCACTACTCTCTTCTTAGGAAGCTTATTGCACTTTGGTATACATCTCATTAAAACAAAGGCTTTCTTTTTCTCAAGCCTAAATCTTCTCTTCAGCCTACACCCTTTGCATTTCCCTAGTGTAGCAGTCTACTGACCCTGTCAAAAAAAGGAAACAAGATTGATTAGACAAGAACTGTTGTGCTGGCTCTTTTCTGATCGCTGCTTCCTTATCTAGATGTTTATTAACAGTCCTTTTAATAACATTCCTATCATATTGACTGCCTCATAAAATTGCTTCAAATATCATATGAGAAAATATATGTGAGCATTCTGTAAAAACATAAGATGCTTTATAATGTTAGCTATTAGAATCCTTGATTTACAGAGAAAGAAACTGGGGTAGATAATAAGTCAGGCACATGTCCTATTGAACAGTGAGGAATGTGACATGGAAGCCCGGATTGCCTACATTAGGTCCTGTCCTCACTGTTCTTCCATTGCACAAAAATACCCTGGACTCTCTGGTGGGATCACAAAAAAAATAAACAATTTTATGGAAGCAACTATATGCCATTATGCAAGCCCTGTTATCCATATATTATAGATGTATAAACTGAGAAAATAGGAGGTTAAGTTAGTAAGATACTGAGTTCACATTGTTGATGTTCTGTTTTACCCAACTCTTATGACCCCATTTGGAGTCTTCTTGGCAAAGATACTGTGATTTGCCATTTTTTTCTCCAGCTCATTTTGTTGTTATTGTTCTTGAGTAGTTTCAGTCATGTCTGACTCTCCATTTAGGGTTTCCTTGAAAAAGATATTAGAATGGTTTGCCATTTCTTCAGCTCAAATGAGGAGCTAAGGCAAACAGGGTTAAGTGACTTGCCCAGGGTCATACAGCTAGTAAATATCTGAGCTGAATTTGAACTCAGGTCCTGCTGACTCCAGAGCCAGTGCTCCATCTGTTGTAGCACCAGCCCATTTTAAAGATAAAGAAACTGAAGCAAACAGGGTTAAGTGACTTGCCCAGGGTCACACAGTTAATAAGTATCTGGGGCTGGATCTGAACTCAGGTCTCTCAGGACTCCAGGCCCGATGCTCTATCCATTGTACCAACTGACTGGTATGTACCAACTGGTACATACATGTACCAACTTTCCACTAACCTCTCCTACACCTGACTCCCAACATGCAGTACATTAGAAGTGAGCATTTCACAACTCCTATCATAAAAGGTAAGAGAGACTAGACAAGTTATTGAATTTATTTGACACTTCTGGGGTATCTATCTTGTGAAACACTGAATGTCATTACAGTTAAGAAACCCCATCAAGCCCCTATCAAATGGAGAGGGTTGTGACAAGGTGCATGCTGGTTTTCAGGACATAGTCATGGCAGTAAAAAAATGGTGTAATTCAAAGAACCTGGTTTAAAATCCTGATTGCTTTTCTACTTACTACCTGTATGACATTGGGCAAATCCCTTGACTTTTTAAAAGCCATTTCCTCATCTGTAAAATAACAAAACAGATCACCAAGACTCCTCCTGGTCTTGATCCTATACTATAATTTCTAAACATCTTCACCCAGGAGTTTGGTGGGGAGTATTTGGGGCAGGGTAGAGGGGGAGAACAGAGAAATGAATGGCAGTGAACTGAGTCCCTGAGAGCCAAAGAAACAGCTTTCATAGTCTGAGCAGGCTGGGATCTGAGTCACCCTCCTTGACAACAGTGATGGCAACCTGCCAGCCATTATCCTCTGCCTCCTACCCATCCTAACTCCTCTTCCTTCTATGAGTAAGATATAGCTAGGAGCAGTCTGCTCTCCTCTTTTAATCATCCCCTCTACTAACACCCCCTTAACTGACTTTCCTCTCGGCCATGGCCACTGGCGGGAAGGAAAACAGTTGTGGCATAGGATCACAGCATTAGAGGTGGAAGAGTTCTTAAAGGTCATCTAATCCAACACCTTCATTTTGCAGATGAGAAAACTGAGGAAAAGAAAAGTTAAGTGACTCATCTGAGGTCATATAGCTAAGTGAAAAAGGTAGAATTTGAATCCAGATCATTTGAATCCAATATTCTTTTCATTGTATACTGCTGACTCTGTTACATTGTTTGTGTTGGTACCTGTGTGCTCTTTACAACACCTAGTTGAGATTGATTCAAATTGAACTGAATTTCAAAAGTATTCTAGTCTCCAAAGCAGAGATCATTGCTGCCTGGAATCCGGAATAAAATAAAATGGGAGACATCTGATTGTGGTCAAGTTGGCCACCTAAACAGGAAGCAGACTACCTAGTACCCACATACTTACTTCCAGTAAAACCCTGAAGTTCACACCATGTCATATAGTGACCAAGAAAATCAATGAGATAATGTAATGAATGTCTTCTTCTACCCCAGACGTGAACTAGAGGTTGACCAGAAGCCCCAGGACAATAGGAAAGATGGTCTCATAAAACAAATTAAGTTCTACTGACAAGGTATGAGACACAGGTAGCCTTTAAGTTTTGGTGTCCAGAGTCAGCAAGATAAGATGACTCCCCTAAGAAAGTCCCAGGATGGACGCCTTTGAAATTCCTGAGAGCAGTAGAAATGACTGTAGCATTAAACACCTAAAATTCCTATTGTTCAGACTGTGACAGCTCAGGTCAAAGAGTTCTGAGGGCCCTACCATTGTCCTGAGGTGCTAGAACAGGCCCTGAAAATCCATCGGTCTGCATTTCAAAGCCTCAGAGGGGCCTAACTCTAGGAGGAGGTCAGTGCAGCAACTCAAGTGATCTGAAACAAGGCTAGCCAAAAGAAAATGAAGAGACTGGCTATGGCACAACACTCAGATTCAAAAGTTGGAGAGATGAGATAATCAAAGAAAACACCAACCTCTCTCAAAATTATTGGAATTCTAGAGAGTTCTCCCAAAGATGAGAGTAACTCTGTAAGAAATGCAGTTGGTGACTCAAAGAAAAGACATAGCTTTTCCACAAAGACTTCATGAATGCCTAGAAGAAATGAAGCAAAAGATTAAAAATTGAAATAAAAGTTCTTGAGGAAATAAATATTTGGAGAAATAAATAGCTTAGAACAGAAAGTGGTAAGTTTTACCCAAGAAGTGGAATCCCTGGAAATTAGAATAGACCAAAGAGAAATCAATGACTCCACAAGACAGCAATAAATATAAGAACAAAATCTAAAGATGAAAAATGGAGGGGGAGTAGATTATCTCATGTAAAAACAGGTGACTTGGAAAACATGTCAGAGAAAGTTAATTTAAGAATCACTGGACTTATCAAAAAGTATGATTAAAAAAGAATGAAAGCTCCCCAATATGTTAGAACCAAAGGACAATATGAAGATATAGAAAAAAATTTCTAATTACTTCCTGAAAGAAATTGCAAAACAGAAAATCCCAGGAATTCAGCAGTGAAAATGCAAAACTCCTACATCAAAGAAAAAACATATATAACACTGTAAGCATCCAGAAAAAAGAAGTTCAGGTACCAAGGGACTGTTGTTAGAATCATATAAAACCTGGTATGTGCTACTAAAAAAAAAAAAGAAGATCTTGGAATACAGGAAAAAATATAGACTTTTCACCGTAAATAACTTACCCTGCAAAGCTGAGCATAATCCTACAGGGAGGGAAAATAAATCTTCAGTGGAATAAAGGACTTCTGAACATTTCTGATGAAAGTAGCAGAATGAGCTGAATAAGAACTTTGAAATGCAAACAGAACAGTCAAGAGCAACTTAAAAAGCTAAACTTATTTGATCAATTGTAAGGCATTATATGATCATGTAATATTAACATTTTAATAGTGGGAAGAAGAAAAACAAGTGTCCCTTCAGAACCTTAGAGTTTTTAAAGGGCATTAAGGAAGTTAATTAGAAAGACTGAAGATCTAGAGCTAAATTGATTTTGTTCTGAAAGATTGAAGAAAGGATGGAGAAGAGAAGATAAAAGAAGAAATACACTAGGTCAGAAAGGAGTAAAAAGGGGCAAAACTTGCTATTTTTCATGACTGAGAAGGGTATGAAAATATGGAGAAAAGGATGGTGGTGATGAGGCATAGGCTCTGGGGACCCCCCCCCCCTCTTTTTGAGCTCTCCTTGATTCTTTGAGGTACAATCTCTGGGAAAGTAAACCTTCCCAGGGAAGACGTTTGCCTGAGGTTATGAGCCTTAAGTTATGGCTCTTCCCAAGTCTTTCTCTTGCTTTGTTCCAATAGTTTCCCACCCTTGAACTGGCCTGGCTCACCATTGTCTATGGCCTCCAGGTAGCCTCCACCAATTTCCCACCCTTAATCACTCATTACTGGAGTCTGACCTCATC
>JAQQSW010007485.1:0-13694 GCA_028646575.1 Pseudocheirus occidentalis | reverse complement strand
CCCCCCATTCAGCTCCCCATATGGCTCTTCCTGGGTGTTGCTTCAGGTAAAGGCCAAGACTTGCGCATGCGTCCTCCTTGCTTCCCCCCCCTTAGCTGTGCCTATGGCTCTTCATCGCCATTGCTGCCGGTAAAGGGAGAACATTGCGCATGCGTCAGCTTTACTGCGCTGCAGGTTCCCCACCCTTCTGCTCTCCCTCTGACCAAAGATGCTCCCCACCCCCGTCAATTACCAGCCAGTGAATTGCGCATGCCCCTTCATTATACAGCCTCTCTAATGATTCACCTCCTGCTGATGTGTTCATCCCTCTATATGTACCTTCCCTGTGTTGCCCCGCCCCATCTCGTCTTTAAAATAATTTCATTCGGTTTCATGAAGCAAACAGATATTGCTTAATCTCTTCCTGCGTGCTCATTGGGGTTGGGTAGGTGATTGCGAGGTTCTGGGGGTGGAGTCTGAGACCCCCCTGAGAGGTCAGAGGGCTCGGCCTGCATGCGCACTTGCGACGACAGAAGGCTCTTGTCGCGGGGGCGGGGGAGCCCTAGCCGGGCGGGGGGAGGGGGAGGGGCAGCGTGATGTGGTGCACCTGTGTGGTGTGCACGCAGTGAGCTCTCCGGGAGGCCTCCCCCTGCGGGAGGGCTCCCCCTCCCTGCTCACCTGCTGCTACCAATCCGTGAAGACCCCCCTAGAGGAGGCGACCCCCCTAGAGGAGGCGCCCTTCCCAATCCCTCCCCCGCTAGTGCCTGGAAGGACTGGAATTTCACTAGAGAAAATGGGGGGGGGGGGGCTGGGCGAACTGCCAGAGAAAAGAAGCAGGCGAGGGTCCAGCAGAATCTGGGAACGGCGAGCTGTCCATTTTGTCCCAATTATCCTCTTAAGATCCCCCTTCATTCACTTGGAGCCCCCCCTCTCGTGGACACACACACACTCTCGAGCACGCACACGCACAAACATGCACACATGCTCCTCACATTAAAGGCTGTTAATAATCAGAGCTAAACCTATTTTTCAGCCATATTTCCTTTCTCCTTCCTCCCCCTCCCTCTCCTATTTCCCCTCTTCTTCCCTCCATCTCCTACATTCCCTCTTCTTACTCCCCCTCCCTCACTTACATCCCATCTTCTTCCTCCCTCTCCTATTTACCCTCTTCCTCCCCCCTCTCCGCCTTCCTCCTTCCCCCCACCTTTTTCCTCTTCCTACCTACCTAAAGGCATTTTGCTAGCTCTATGTGCCGTTTCAACTAGCTTGCAAAGGTGATACAGGCTGCTGGCTTACTGCCCAGAGCCCAATACCTCACAGGAAGAAAGTGCTCAGTCCATATTTGTTAAATGAATGAATGAATCAACACCTAAGAGCAACACAGTGAAGGCATCAGTAAACTTTATCTAGGTGAGCTACCTGTGAGTCTAAGCCATCTGTTTCTCCCTCAGAGCAGACAGCCTGTTAAACCATAGTCACACAGGTGGTAAGAAACAATTGCGATTCAGTCCTAGCACTTCCTTCTTAGATACCTAAGCCCTGGAAGCCGGGTGGTCAAGCTGCCATGACACTGAGCTATAAAACATAACTGTAGGAGAAATGATGAAGCATTACAGAAATAAAGGAGTTTCTTCCACCATGCTGTCTGTCAGCACTTTATATGTAAGATTTGGTAGAATACAGGCCCTGGTTGCATCCCTCCCAACTTGCTTTCATTTTTTTTCAACCAGACACAAGGTTCATCAGTGTAGGCAACCCCCTGTCCTGATGCCACTAAGCACCACTCTCTCTAACTTTTAGTGTTAGAGAGTTGCTTGGATATTAAGAGCTTAAGAGACTAGTTTAGGACCACACAGCTCATTTGTGTAGTAAGTGAACCTTGAACCCTGCTAATACTCCACAAAAAATCCTGACTTTTAGAAATAGTGGTTTTATAATGAAAATAAATCTAGTAAATTTAAATAAATATGAATACAAATCCAGCTGGTCATTTATAATAGATTGCTTATATGAAAGGACAGGGCCGATAGAGAGGCTGTAGTGTGTTGGGCCTTGCCAGGGATTTCTTGGTTCTCCATCCTATCTGTGCTGCCACTATGTCACATAGGCCAGTCCTGGCAACAGAATTTGGTAAAGTCACTTTTTTCCAAAGATGGAGATGAATGGGAGACTTTGCTACTGGCCAACTGTTTTGTGGCCAGAGACCTATGAGTTCAGTAGTGAAAGGTAATTAGCCTCAGTAAAAGGAATTCTGTATTCTAGGACTGGGTCATCATGCTTCTGAAAAAGGACATCTTGTTGAGCCTTTTCCCTTTGTAGGTCATACCAGATGAGAAAGAGGAATGTTGCCCCAGCAGAGAAGAGTTGGTTTCTTATTTCAGTTTTGGCTGACCAGAAGATATATGTGGGCTTGGGCAAGAGAAAACTATGCCTGGAGCTCCCTAAGGGAGGATCCTTATGGTTTCACCCTGGGTTTACTACCCATTAGACTCATGGTACTCCCAGTCCTCTCCTCAAGAGCCACATTTTATGGAAGTGGCAACTTAGATGTGGAAAGGAAATGATATAGGCAGGGTCATGCGGGGGTATTTATCAAAGTTGGGATCTGGACTCAAGTTCTCTGACTTTAGAATCAGCCCTCCCTTCTAGAAGCTTCCCACCCTCTCCCACCTGGCTTGGTATGGGTCCCTGTTCAGTGGACAGCTCTTTCCACACCTCTCCATCCCTCCCAGAAGGGGGTCACAGATATCCCTCTCCTGCCAAACAGAATGGTCTAAAGGCAGGATCCAGAAGAGAGATTCATGTATGCCCCCCCCCAAAAAATTCATGGATGTAAATTCTTGCATTTGGAATGTATAAATTATATAATTACAAATATTTCATAAAAACAGTCTGTTGTAGATAGAAAGCTTTGCCTTCATAGGATTATACATGTAGAGCTAGAAGGGATGAGAGAAGCCATCTGATCCTGACCCCCTTATTTGACAGAGCTAAGCAAAGGTAAGTGACTTGCCCCCAGTCACCCAGGGAGTAGGTGGCAGAGTTGGAAATCAGAAATCAGTGCGGTGCACAAAAATCTACCCAGACAGTAAACATCTCCAGATGAATGGAAAATATTGTTCAGTTTCTAGTAAAAATGACAGAAAAGTACAGGGTTCAAAGAAATCCAAACTGTGATGCTAAGTGACTGTGGCAATATAACTGCTATTTCTAGGGCCCTTGCAATTTGCCAATGTGCTTTGTGTCCATGATCTCATCTGATCTTCCCAACAGGGCTAAGAGGAAGTTACTATAGGTGACACTATAGAGAGGGAGTGTCCCTGAAGTCACATGGCCTTCCCAAGGCCCCACAGCTACGTGTGCCAAAGGCAGCATCTAAAGCCATAAGTTCTGTGTTGTCCATGTGTGTCTGAGAGAGGTAGCTAAGTGTTTGAGAATGGAACCTCTCTCAGTCAGTACAGGCTCTGTCAATATGCTCTAGGAAATCTTAATTGAAATGCTTTATTTGAATCGTCATGTATTTTGTTGTTATTGTTCTTCAGTTGTTTTTCAGCCAAGTCTGACTCTTTCTGATCCCATGTGGGGTTTTCTTGGCAAAGATACTGGAGTGGTTGGCCATTTCCTTCTCCAGCTCATTTTACAGATGAGGAACTGAGGCAAACAGGGTTAAGTGACTTGCCCAGGGTCACACAGCTAGTAAGTGTCTGAGGCTAGATTTATGCTCTGGAAAATTAGTCTTCCTGACTCCAGGCCCAGCACTCTCTGTACTGTGCTACTGACCTGCCCTGGTGTCCCTGGGTGAGCCTGTGGTGATCGTGTGTCAGGGCTTGGATCAATATGTGGGAGCTTCTCAGTCTGTAGAAGGTAAAAAGTTGAACTGAAAGCATTGATACAAGTTCCTCACACTGTGACAGTCACTGGCTGTGTGACTCTGGGTAAGGCATGTAACCTCTCTGTTTTCAGGCAACAATAAAAGCATAGGTTTCTGAGAAAGTGTTGACCTTCATTGATAGAGGGATTCACCATCTATGGATGAAATCTCGGGTCTAGTACCTTCCCCTTTCACTAGGGAAAGATGTTCTTGACCTCTTGGATATGGGTTTTATGTGGGACTATAACTCACTGCTTTCTCCTTTCTTTGTATCCCCAGTACTTAGCACCGTGGCTGGCACTTAGTTGGTGCTCAAGAAATGCTTAATGAATGTGATCACTTTGAGCTTTGTCAGGAATGCCAGAAAGGTCAGGGATTTTCCTCCTCTTCTGCTAAACTGAAGAAAAGTTTTTCTCCAGTTATTTTGCTTGTCTGATTTCGGGGCCTTAGTTATAGCCAGAAACCAAGAGTGATGATCCATTTCTCAAGCCTTCAGAAGCAGGGGCAGTTTGATTGAAATTATGGGTGAGTGCTCCTGACCTCCAGCCTCCATCCCCTGCAGCTGCAATCAATGAATGTATCACCTCCTCCAGCTCTTGGGGGATACAGGCAGTGGAGGGTGTGTCTGAGAGAGACAGCCAAGTGTCTGAGAATCGAACCTCTCTCAGTAAATACAGGCTCTGTCAATATGCTTGATGAGTCAGGCACTTAGATTCTGTAAGCCATGGCTGATTACTGGAAGACTGAGAGGGAAAAGAGAATTGCTTTACCCAGACTGGTGTTCACTAGGGGGTGGCCCTATGCAGGGAGGACTAAGGATGCATTTGGACAAGAAAGTCAGATTTCTCAGTGCTGACAAGAAGAAATTTAAGCCTTGAATTCTCTGATGTTTTAAATTAAAATGGTAGCAATGCCTTTTTATTTTATCCCAAACATTTCCAGATATACATCTCCACGTGCACCTGGCCCAAGGTGTCAAAGGGAAACAAAATTAAACAATTTAGTCATCTCATCTGAGAGTCTATGCAGCATTTAGCCAGCCTAAGCCTTCTCCCTGTCCCCCACAACACAAGACACACACCCCTCTCCACCACAGGGAAGAAATGCTTTTCACTCCACTCCTTGTCTGGAGCTGACTGGTCATTATACATAAACCACAGATATACGAAGCTTCACTTGAATGTCCTCTTCATTCATATCATCACCATTATCGTTTTCTTTTGCCCAATCACTTCATACATGTCTTTGTCATTGTAATTAAAAGCATGTCTTGATGCTTTGTTAATGTCACACAGAGCCTGGCCCTCAACTTGAGCACCAGGGAAGTTACTTCCACCCCTGTACTCTTAAGGACCACTTGTGTCTAGGACCTCTACAGAGAGCTCCAGCTTCATCAGTAGTTCCCCTAAGTGGAGGGGAGTACAGATCCCCTGTACCCTAGTTTCATTTAGTGAAATGTAGTTGGATTAGCTTTTACACAGAAATATTTTCTTCAGAAGCTATAATCATAAATATACATACTTACTCCCCTAGCATGTGGGACCTTAATCTCCCCTCTCCTTTGTACCACCTCAGTTTCTGTGAAGGGGAAAGAGGATTAAGCTCATAATTTGGTTCCAATAGAGCACAGTCCCAGTTCCACATCCAAAACACTTTTCAGGCTCTAGACCTAGGTACCCTGCCTTCTATGAGGACTTCTGCACCCAGCTGGCTGACTGTACACTTTTCCCTTCCCTTCCCTTCCCTTCCCTTCCCTTTCCTTCCCTTCCCTTTCCCCTTCCCCCTTCCCTTCCCTTCCCTTCCCTTCCCTTTCCCCTTCCCCCTTCCCTTCCCCCTGCCCTGCCCTGCCCTACCCTGCCCTGCCCTGCCCTGCCCTGCTCTGCCCTGCCCTGCCCTGCCCTGCCCCGAATACAAAGAACAGAGAAAGGAAATCCTCTCACCTTTTCAGTTCATGGTTCAGTTCATGGGTGCTCTGGGGTCTTCACCCTCTGGATTCAACTGAAGAGAGAGCAGCAGAAAGAGAAAGGGGGGGGCGGGGAATCAAGTAGCTCAGTCTTAGAAGTTTTAAAGACAAGGTAGCCAGTTGCAGGAGGATCTCCCCACCTGTATGGCAAGCAATCTAGTATGCCCCTCACGGCACTTCCATCTTAGGTGAACTGGGCATGTCCAGAAAGCCTAAGTTATGTTACTCTGGGCACTAGGCAGATGGCCTTTCTGGTGTCTGCATCTCGTACCTATGTAGAGATTTAACTTTAACAGTACGTAATATACTATGTCATATTCTTTTATGTTTGTTTATATAGTGTTGCTTCTGGGACTTCTAAGGACTTGGTTCTGCTGTAGGAGTGTTTAAATACAGGTGGGATCTTTCTTGCTAGATCAGGACCCCCACCCCTACTCTGGCCAATGAAAACCTCTTCTCTCTGACCCCAGCAGTTATTTCTGCCCAGCCCCAGTAGGGCAGCAGGTAGAGTATAGAATGAAGGCACTGAGTAGCCTGGCCACAGAAGAAAGGACGCTGAAGTTCACAGTTGTACCTGTCAAGACTATGATTTCCTTCCTGGAACTGGAGATAGGGTAGAAGAAGGGTGTTTGTTTTCCACTGGTTTGTGAGAGCTTAAGAACTATCCCATTGCATTGGGTTTTCTATTATGTTTTGTTAACGTGGTTCAATTAAATTCTTTACTGATATCTTTCTGGTGATTTATCTGGTCAGGGAGTAGAGTCTTCATTGGGTAGGAGTTTGGGAAGCCAATTTCTCTGCCTCCATTGTGAATAGAAGTAGATCTGGGATCCCCAAAAAGCAATGGTACCCAGAAATCCCCCTCTAAGAGCTCTGTATTTATCTTGTATTCTCTCTGTATTACATTTTTGCTTAAAAAATAGATATGTTTGCCTTCATACCTATGAGCAATGTGCAGGTATGATGCCCCTAGGTATCTATATCCTAATAACCTTGTGTGATGCTTAGGTATGGTTAACTAATCAAAATCAAGTATCAAAGCTATGGCCAAGCAGGAAAAGTCCATCTAATTGAAACAGTTAAGTTGGGTTTTTACTGTTTTTGTTTTTTGTCTGAAGAGGCTGACCTCTGAGGCATAACTCAGAGCAGAAGATTTATTACATCAAACCTAATCTCATTGTGAATGCAGAGTAAATAACCTCATTAAGAATTTAGTCCAAAGGAACTCCACCTTTCCAGACGGGTCACAGGCATGAATGAGGCAAAAGGAGGAGGCAGTTAGCTAGAAGTCAAGTCAGAGCCTTAGGGGGGTGGAGTAGGCTTTTCGAAGTGTGAACCTCTCTTAATTTTGTTTGAGAAGTACTTGTTGCCCAGTTAAAGCTGAGTGACTTGCTAAGAATGACCTCATCATGAAGAGGTTGTGAGCCCCAGGGATAGAAGGAGACCAGCCTAATATCTTCTTGACCAAAGTCTATAAAAATGCCAAGAGGGCACCCACATCCTCATAACTTCTGGGATTTTGACAATTTTGTTAAAACCGGTTGCCAGTAACCTGGGAGTTTCGCCCTCTGATATAAATAGCATCTGGGTAAGGAGTTGTGTGTGGGGTCTATTTAAAGTTTTCACTTGAGTAGGGGAAGTTCCAAGTTCTACAGAATGAGTTCTAAGATGCAGAGAATAGTAGAATAGAAGAAGGCCATCTAGGTGGTACAGTTCATAGAATTCCAAGCCTAAAATCAAGAAGGCTGGGTTCAAATCTGGCCTGAGACACTTGCTGGCTATGTGACCCTGGGCAAGTCATTTCATTTTGCTTCAGTTTTCTCATCTGCAAAAATGAGCTGGAGAAGGAAATGGCAAAGCATTCTAGAATCATTGCCAAGAAACCCCCAAAAGTAGTCACAAAGAGTTGGACATGAATAAAATGACCAGGCAACAACAGGAATACAGTAAATGATTGTTAATCCTGTACATCCCAGGCTGGCATTGTGAAAATGGCCTAACCTGCTTGTTGACACATGCGGGATCTCCCAAGCTATCCTCTCTTTCTCAGCCTAGTTCTAAAAAGAGCAGTTACTACTGGCTGCCTACCTCACCACCCACTTTTTCCTTTTTTCCTTTTTTTTTTCAAAGAAGCATCATAAGCCTCAATTCACAAGCCTCAATGTGATTTTTCATAGATGCATTTTTAACCAGACATAGGCAAATTTGAGAACAAATTATAGGAATTTTTTAAAAGTATTTTTTCCTTAAGAACCTCAAGGTGATTGTAGCTTGGCATGCACACCCTTCCCATTTGCCTTTTCAGGCAGGCTCTGTAATCAGACTCTGATACCTGGGTACTGGGGTTAAATTTTGTGAGCTGGCCTTAGTGCTTCTCCCTCTGCCTTCTGTCTATGCCTAGATCTCAGTGGAAGTCCATGCTAGTCTCTCTGGTAAGCATTTTGACCAAAGTGGTTCCTGGAAGACAAGATCAGGCCTAGGTGAGAGCCAGCACTGGGATACCATGAGGAATCTCCCCTCCTGTACTATACAGGGTCCAGGTTTGTTTCATAACAGGCTCAAGAGAAGGAGGGCAACCTGGCCTGAGCCACTACTGTTCCTAGTATTCACCTTCATTGCCGCATTAACTTGCTACCTTGAAATTGTTCTCAGGCATCTTGGTTTGTGATAGAGCTTTGCCTTTTCTAGCCTGCCCTTCCGCAATGGTATGTGGTTATGCCCTATAAACAGCCCCTGCTACACTTTTTCTTGGTTGAAGGATAATACTGATTCTTGGCCTGGAGAATGACCAGGGATTTAGTAGCTCAACTCTGGCAGGTTTCCCACTGGACTGTGGTCCTGATAAAGCTCTCTCAGTTACCAGTGACTCCCAAACGCCTAGTTCAATGGCCTTTTCCTTTGAGCTCACCCACTGTGAACTTTCTGTAGCACCTGATACTGTTGATACTCCCTCCTCTGTTTTGTTCCCATATTCTTCCCTCCTTACAGCTTTTGAAAGGGTACCCTCCTTGTTCTCTTCACATATGACCATTCATTTGGGAGATCATGCTACTCTCTTGCTTACAGTTGCTAAACCAACAATTTGCTGGCACCTAGAGTTGACTGTGTGAAGTTCCCTGATTCCTTTTAACAGTAAAGGAGAGGAAGTGCAAAAGGGGCGGTGCCTTTAGGGGGTGTGGACCACTTTGGACTGACTCTCTTGATCTGAGGACTGATAAATGAGGAAGTACTATTTCCCCATCTTCCTGGCTCCAGGTCCCATTGTTGTCCCATTGTCTTTGTTTTTGAAGAGGACCTGTGATATCACTGGGTGATGTCTTGACTCATGTGTAAATTGAATTTAAGTAAGACTGAGTCGCCCAGAGGTAAATTGAGTATTTATAATAGCCAAAATACCTTACTCAGCATGTACTTAAAACAGCATTTCTGTTCTCATATACAGCATTCTCTTGGTTCTGCCCATTTCACTCTCTAATATGTCATGCAAATCTTTCAATATTTTTCTAAAATCATCCAGTTCATCATTTCTTACAGCAGAGTAATATTTCATCACAATCATATACCACACCTTGTTCTGTCATTTCCCAGCTGATGGGCATCCCCTCAATATCCATTTCTTTGGCACCACAAAGAGAGCTGCTATATAAATATTTTAGAACATAGAGGCTCTTTTTATTTTCCCCAAATCATCTTGGGAAATAGACCTAGTAGTGGTATAGCTGGGTTAAAGGGTATAGGTACTTTACGAAATCTTTGGCCCTAATTCCAGATTGCTCTCCAAATTCCTGTGGTTTCAATAAACATCTCTATGATGATGAGTCACTCCTTCACTTCAAAGCCTTTAATGTACGTCCAACTCTATTCTCTCCCCTGAACTCCAAGTTTTTGTTTTATTTCAAGTTGCCTGTTGGTTCTCACTGCTTAGAAATCCTAACACTTTGAATACCACATATGGACAATTGAACTGGTCATCCTCTCACCCATCCCATTCCTAACAGAACTTTACTGATCCTGACAACCATGGCACGGATATTCTCCTGGTCACCTTGAACTCTGACATTTCCAAGGCTTTAACTTTCACATCCAGCAGTTTATTCAAGATCAAACCAAATATTAAAATGGCTTACCCTAATGCTTTGAGATCATGTCATCAATATTTAATATTTTATAGCTTATGTTTTTCTGGGGAATTTTTTGGGGATAGAGGGAATTAATTGTTTAACAAAATGAAGCCAAACACTGAGTAATTATAATAATCAATCTTAAGCCATAAGAAGAAATGAGAAAATGTATCTTTCTCCTTTCTTTGGAAAGTGAAGAGCAATGGATACAAAATATTGCATACGCTGCCAGACAGGTTTCCTACGTCAGTTGGTTTTGGATCATTTTTCAGGGGTCTTTATTGCAAGGGGAGGTTCATTGTAGTAGCTGGGAGTGAAGATAGGGAGGGGGTTCTCAAGAAATGACTGTGATATATCAGTGAAACTTAAAAAAAGATTGTTGACATTGGAAAATGTGAATTCATTAATGGATCAATTCCACATATACTGCAGTCAGCAGTCATCATGAGTGTGGTCACGGTATGATCTCAGTATGGTACATGAATTTTAAATGAGAAAGCCATAGGGTGACTTTATATCTGAAATTTATGAAAAGCAATCTCCCTTTGGAATGAATGAAATTGATCCTGGCTCAGAGTTTTTGAAACAGGAAACAGCTAGTCCCATTGTGGAGAAGAGAAGCCTTCTGACTTTGTATGTAAGAACATATGTCAAAAGTTCTATGTTGTATATGTAATGGTAATGTTGCCTACATAATGTCATATCTCTCCAAATTACAGTAGAATAGGGAAGGAACTGTTTTGTAAAGTTGCCCATAAATAGTAATTAGAGAAATGTTTGATAAGATTTCATTCCCTAAGCTTTCAATTTCCTAACAGCTGGGTGGGAGCAGAAAGAGAGCCAGATAAGATCTAAGTTTTGGAACACAGTCAAAGGTATTATTGTATTCTAGACAGGGCATGGGACCCAGAGTGAGGAACACCTGAGTTTGAATCCCACCTAAGGTAGGTACTAACTGTGTGATCCTGGGTCTGTCTTTGGACCTCATCTGCACAATGGGAATAATAATAGCACCTACCTCCCGGGATTGTTGGGAGACCCAAATGAGAGAATATCTGTAAAGCAATGTGCAAACCTCCAAGGCCTCTGTAAATATGACCTATTATTCAAACTGTCAAAGATGCAGAATTTTTAAAAGTGGCAGTTTTGTAGTAACTAGAAGTGAATAATTATGGAAACAAAGCAAATGCCCATCAATGGGGAACAGATGCAAAAATCTGTTATGTGAATGTAAAGGAATACTGCAATGCCATCAAAATGGAGAACATAGAAAACCTTGGAAAGACTTAGATGAATCAATGCTAAGTAGAATAATTCAAACTAAGAAAACTCTAGCTACATCAATATCTCTAGATGTATATAATCTTTACCTATGTATGTCTAGGTCTATGTATCTATTTCTGTACGTGTGCTCTACCAATGTAAATAAGAGGAACAGAACCAAAGTGTAGCAAGAATTGAAACCAAGCACTGTAAAATGAAAATAATGAAGCTCAAGCCCAGAGAAGTGATATTAATAATGTACCTTCCTCCTTTCTTTGCAGAGGTAGGGGCCTCTAGCTGCTATGTTGTTGGTTTTGCTAAGCTGATTTTATTCTCTTTCTTTTTGACTTTTTGCTATAAGAGATGTCTCTCTAGATGGAAGAGAGAGGAATGTATTGGGAAATGAAGGTTACATAAAAACAAAAGCTAAATTAACTTTTATTTTTTTCCAGCTTTTTTTTTTGCTTTTTGGAGGGCAATTGGGGCTGTGAGTTGTCCAAAGTCACATGACTAATAAGTGTGTTAAGTGTCTGAGACTGGATTTGAACTCAGGTCCTTCTGACTCCAGGGCCAGTGCTCTATTCACTGCACCACCTAGCTGCCCCTTATTGCTAACCTTTAAAAGCAAAAAAGAGAGAAATGAGTTGTAATAAATTATCTGTTATATGCAACCATCTCTATTCTATGGGGTATTTCCAAAGAATTCTACCTTTTCTCTATGGTATTTACCTGCTGGTACTAATCTGTTCTAGTTTTAAAGATAATGATAGTGACTGGATCTTTGATTTCACTAGTATGAGGAAGTCCCAGGTGAGGAAAGTACTTCAACCAGTGCAGATGGACACCCTTGCAGTTTTTAGTCTCAAACGGTTGACTAGAGAGCATTGAGAGATTAACTGACATGCTCAAGCTCACAAAGACAGATTTCTTAGGGGCAAGATTTGAACACAGGCCTTCCTGGCTTTGAAGGTAGCTCTCTGACCCCTGGCTTGTGCTGCTTCTCACAGGTTTTCTCAAGTGATATCTCAAATGTAGATCCAGTCACTCTCCTGAGTTCCTCTCCCATATTACCACCCAGTTAGCGAACATCTCTAGTATTTTTGACATAGCAGATGTCAATAATAATTAATAAAAAAAATAAATGCTTATTACTTGACTGACATCTCAACTTCAGCATGTCTAAAACAGAACGCATCTTTGTACAGATGCCTCCATGCTTCTCTGGATCCTGCATATATCTGGTTTCTTATAGCTCACTTTAAGCTTTTACCATTCAAAGAAATTGGCTTCTTCTGCTAGCTTTATAAGGTCAGAGACTTTCCATAAACAGGGGTAAACCAGAAGGTGCTGAGCTTCCCAATTCCTTCTGTCTGCAAAACAAGACCTATTTTAGTCACGGCTAAATTCCTCTTTGTAAGTAGTACCCTTATACCCTTTCTAGCCAGCTTTAAAAACATCTTTAGGAAAGAAAACAAATATATCTGGACATTTGTAAGGTGTGAGTATTGCCTGTTGGAGCTGCTTATGTCATCTAAGAAATAAGGTACTGATTATATCAGTATTTGGAAGTCTCATGGTATATAAAGAGTTTATGTTATTAAGAAATCATATTTTTTAAAATTTACTATGCAAGCAGTTATTAAGTACCTAACGTGTACAGATGCACATGATAGAAACCAAACATCGCTTGCCCTAAGAAGTTTACATTGTCTTGGGGGAATCATAAGATTATTAGAGGGGAAAGGGCAATAGAAGTCATCTAGTCTAGTGTGTCATTTTCCAAAGGAAAAAGAAGAGTGGCTCTTAGTGGACCACAAGCCACTTGTAAAGGATTGAGGTGAGATGTCAACCAAAAAAGCTTCCTTGAACTTAAGTTGCATTATGAGACAGAAACTTTCCACCAATAGGGAGGTGGTAGTACCTTGTCAGAACTCACTTGGAGTATTTTCTTCAGTCTAGGGTGTTGAGAGTTTCCAGACAAGAGCATTCTGGACGAAGAGGCACCCTGAGCCCATATCACAAGAACATTGTTTGAAGGAACTGGATATATTTAACCTAGAGAAGACTGAGGGAGTGGCAGGGGAAAGGAGAGCATGCAGGGTTGTCACAGCAGCTCTGGGAGGCAGGTCCTACAGCATTATTGTCCATTCTCTTCTATAAATTGAGTGAACTGGAATAACTGGCCCCTGAGTTTCTTCTAGTTCACATTCTATGATCCTGCAATCTCCATTTTTTCACCTGACGAAACTGAGTAGCCCAGAGCGTAAGTGATTTGCCCCATGACATATTCTTTTGGAGATATACAGTCTCTTGCTTTGGACTGACACTGAAGTAGGTCTCTCCCATTAGCCTGGTCAGTGCTTCTTCACCCAAATCCACTCTCCTCTCATGGTAGAAATGGTGCATTAACATCACATAACAGAGGCTACATATGAGTCAATGCTTGTCCTTCACAATATGTAATCCCAAACCAAGTTTTTTGCTATAAAGAAAACAA
>JAQQSW010007484.1:0-13694 GCA_028646575.1 Pseudocheirus occidentalis | reverse complement strand
TCAGGGCAATTTTCCTTGAGAATTTCTTGAAGGATGCTTTCTAGGTTCTTTTTTTATCATGGCTTTCAGGTAGTCCAATAATTTTAAAATTGTCTCTCCTGGATCTGTTTTCCAGGTCAGTGATTTTTTTCAAGGAGATGTTTCACATTGCCTTCTATTTTTTCATTTGTTTGGATCTGTTTAGTAGTATCTTGATTTCTCATAAAGTCATTTGCTTCCATTTGCTTCACTCTAATTCTGAAGGAATTATTCTCTTCAAAAATCTTTTGAGATTCTTTTTCCATCTGGCAAATTTGACTTTTTAAGGCATTCTTCTCCTCATTGACTTTTTGGGCTTCTTTTGCCATTTGAGTTAATATGTTTTTAAGGTGTTATTTTCTTCAGTCAGGTTGTTGACTCTCTTTTCATAATTTTCTTGCATCATTCTCATTTCTCTTTCCAATTTTTCCTCTACTTCTCTTATCTGCTTTTCAAAATCCTTCTTAAGCTGATCTATGGCTTGTTGGCAATCTTCATGTTTCTTGTAAGCTCTTGGTGTGGGAGTTCTGACTGTGTTGTCTTCCTTCTGTTCCATGCTTTGATCCTTTTTGTCCCCAATAAAGGAATCTAAAGTTGGATTGCTGTTCTTACTTTGCTTCCTTTGCTTGCTGATATTGCCAGTCAATTACTTAACTTTTTAGCTCTGTGGAACTCTGCTTCCAGGGGGGAATGCTCTGTTCCAAATTGCTGGGGTTTTTACAACTGCAGGAACTATTTAGGAAGCTGCTGCAGCCCCCACCAGCTTTGGTTCACTGAAAATGCATCTCAGGACCACCACCCAAGACCACAATCCTGATACAGGCCAGTTAAGGCAAAAACATTCAGCCTCTGAGTGATCCCTTGGCCCCCCTGCAATCTGCAGGCTGTGAGCTCTGAAGCAGCTATGTGGAGGTGGCTGCTCTGCTTCTGCTGCTTCCTTGCCCTGGGGCAGTTTGGCTGGACCATCTCCCTGTAATTTAGCCAAGTTTCACTAACCTTTCACTTAGTCTTTATTTCTTATGGCTTGATAATTCTGGACATTGCCACAGATGACGCTGATCTACTCTCCTGAAAACTCCAGCTGTGGCTTGTCCAGGCCACCCCTGGTGCCAAGCCATGGCTTTAGGCTGAGCTGGTTTCAGCTCCCAGAAAGCTGCAATGAGCCCTTCCTGTCCTGCCTGCCAAGCTGCCTTTAGAGGAAACTGTGTTTTTTCTGTACTTTTGTGAATTCTGGAGCCCTAAAATTTATTTAGAGTCATATTTTATGGGTATTTGAAGTGGCTATGTGGGAACTGCTGTTTTCCTGCTTCCACAGCACCATCTTGGCTCTGCCCCTAAAAAGCAAAATTTATTAAAGGTTCACTATAATGGGTAGACTCTTAAGGAGCCTCAGTATCTGTGATGCTTAGTACAAGCATCAGATTAACAGATTAACTCATTCTGGACAAGTGGGCCAGAATAATCTGACACAGAGTGAATCTGCACTAGATAATTCTCCTGCTCCTCTCAAGAAATTGAATTCTAAGGACACAACTTGGAGGAAGTATGAGTTTGGGGAAAGACTGAATGAATTCTCTTCTAAACATATTGAATTTGAAATACCCACAGGATATCTGGATGGAGATGGCAATTAATAATGAATGACTGGAACCCCATATTCCATGAAGGGAAATAATTGTGATGAGGAGAAAAACATAGGAGTTAACTGAATCTTATTTCAAATAACTTATATTTTAAATATGTGTACATATTTACATAAATTTGCAATACGTATTTTAAATATTTATACTCATATACATACACACATACAGAATTTGGAAGCAGTAGCAGGTAACAATGAATGTAAGTGTTGTGCAGTCTCATAAAAATATCAGGAATAAATGCTTAATAAATGCTTGTTGATTGATTAATTGACGAAAGTTCATGATGGGCAGTTGTGAAAAGCTAGAGAAAAAGAAGGGAAGTTGGGACAGTGATAATTTACAACAAATAAAAGACCTAACTCTTAATTCCTATTTTTTACTTTCTTTTCCCTGCCAATGATAGTGATCTTTATCCTGGAAATGTCTATATTTCTCAAGGATTTGATACCCAAATTTCCCATTAAAGGAGATACTAAAGGGGTCCCTAGCTGCCCTTAATGAATTCAAGTCATCTGGTTCAAATGAACTACATTCTCAAGTATTGAAAGACTGGTAGTATGTAACTGATGAGACATTGTCAATGACATCTGAATGATCTGTAAGAAAAGGGAGAGTTCTGTAGGCCTAGAGGAGGTCTGACGTTTAATGTTCTAGAAAGGAAAGAGCAATTTTCCAACTCTAGTCTTATACAGAGGTGTCAACCACACAGCCTACAACCCTCTCAAGTGTTAAAATGTAAGTGAGAAATATTTAATAAAATAAATAAAAATGAAACCAAGAAACACAATAAAATAATTTAAAAACAAAAGAAAAATACAATAAAAGATAATCTTAATATATCTGTTAAAGATATTTGTAAATTAGTTTGTTGTTAAGCTAATGCTAATAATAATGTCTTTCTAAGTCAATACATATCCACCAGGATCCTTCTAGTGTGGTTTAGTGGCCCCATTTCTATTTGAGTTGGTCTAGCAAGTTTGTCTTTGATATCTAGGAAAATTCTCAATTAGGACTCCTCTCCCTATAGGATTATTCTGTAAGCACAATATTTTATCTCTTCAGTATTTTAGTTTAATCTACTTTAAGGCAACTTTATTTCTACTATCTTTCTTCCCCTCATTCTCAAGCCTTAAATCCCTCAATTTGTTATCCATTTCCCTAGTTTTAGAGTTTGGCTTAATTTAGCTTCATTTCTTTCTCCTTATAATTAGCTATTTAATTCTTTCCTTCCTTTTCATGTCTAAATTAAGTAGTCAAGTAAAATGTTTCTTCCTTTCCTCTCCTTCAACTCTTTTAGGGTTTTTTTCAGTCATTTTCCAACTCATGTGTGTCCAACTCATGGTGACCCCATTTGGAGTTTTCTTGGGAGAAATACAGGAGTGGTTTGTCATTTTCTTCTCCAGCCCCAGTGACAGATGAGGAAACTGAGGTAAACAGTTAAGTGGCCTGCCCAGGATTGCACAGCCAGTGTTTGAGACCAGATTTGAATACAGGAAGATGAGTCTTGCTGTCTCCAGGCCCAGCCTTCTATCTACTACATCACCTAACCGCTGTCAACTTGTTTTATTCATTATTTTTTTAATCTCATTTTCCGTGACATATTTTTTCTGGGAAGAATTTATTTCCCTCTTTCTCTTCATTATTTATCTTTCCTTTCTGTCTGTTCTAAATTTTGATTCTTTGATTTAGGGACCATCTAGTTATTTAATCCTTCAGTCTCCACATTCCTCATAGAATTAAAGTTTCTGTGGTACCTATTCGGATTTCCTTCTTCTAAACAATTTCTATGTTATTAACTTGTAGATAATTTTCCCCTGACACTCCTTCTTTGCTGCACCTCGTTCTTAGAAATACCTGTTTCTGTAGGTGATAGAAAAAGATATTGTCCCACAACAAGAATTTTCCTATGCCCTTGATTGTGCATTTCATTAGTAACCTTTACCTTCCCTATGATCATTACCCCCCCTCCCATTTGCCACAAATCTCTTCCCTGATTCCATTCCTTTCCACACTTCTGGGTGTCAGTGGCATCCCAGGATCTTTGACTCCCCATCTCCTGAGGCAGGATGAAAGAACTCTCCAAGTACCAAACCCCAGAAAATTATACCCATTGTAAGGTCCCCATCTCCCTAGAATATCTATTCCCTGGGAGCATTCATTAATGGCACAGCCTACCTACCTCCTAAAAAAGATTTTCCTCTTTCTTGTTTCAGTCCCTCTCTTTGTCCCCTCACTCACGTTCCTGTAGGCTATCTTCTTACTGGGATACTACAGGAGTTATTCTCCCTTTATTGTTAACCTTTGACTTTATTAGATTATGTTACATATTCTCTATTTTCTTCCTCCCCATCTCTTTTTATACACGCTCTCATTTTCTAATTTAGTCCCAGAAAAATGAATCACCTGTTGGTGTTGGCAGGTGTTACAAGGTTTAATCCTTTATAATTCCAGTCTATTTTTTCACCACCTCTTCCCTTTGATTTCTGCTTTCACCTTTTTTCCTTGTGCACTTTCAGAAAGTAATCTCTTAATGGTCTGTCTGTTATTTTTTATACTGTCCTTGGTTGTTGCTTTTTAAAAAATCTTTCTTATATTTCTGTTGTCCTAGGTGTTTGCAAAGCAAATAATCTGTACAGGCCTGGTTTTCTTTCTGGAAGTGCTTCAAAATTCTCCCTCCCTCTTTTTAATGTCCATCTTTTTTTCATTATTGGTTAATATTGAGTTTTCAGGGACATCACTTTAGATTTCATCTTAAACTCCCTTTGCTCTTTGGAGCCCATTATTTTCTATTCCCTCCTGCAGTTTCTGGTGGGTATTTTTGTGGATTTTTTCATGTTATTTAAATGTCCTTTCCTTTACATTTTTAGTCTTTCCCCTGGTTGCTTGCAGGATTTATTATTTGTCATTGAAATGATTAGATTCAGCCACTATATGTTTTTGAATCTTCAGCATAGGGTTCCTTCTCCATCTCTCTACCCCCCCCCTCATTCTTTCTATCCTCTTCCTTATCCTTACCCTGACCCAAAGTGGTGATCTATAGAGTCTTTCAACTGAGCCTTTGTTTCCTACATTCAGACAGTCTGGGCAGTTTTCTTGTATTATTTCTTGCATTATATCATTTAACTTTTTTGCCTTTTCATGTTTTTTTCCTTAAGCTGTCTCTATGCATCTTGCCTTCAAAATGAATATGCCTCACCTAAATAGAGACCATGTTTTCTTTTAATGTTATTTCTTCCTGTTTCTCTTTTTCTAGATTGTCCTTCACTTCTGTGTTTTTACATTCCCAGGCTTTCTCTTTTTTTCTTTGGTGACTCTTGACAGCATGAATTCAAGTTTTTTTAAAATTCTCCCAATTATTTCTGCTATATAGGCTGCAAATGCTGTTTTCTAAATTTTTATTTCTCTTTTAAATCATTTGAAAATATCTTGCTCTGGTTCCATGATCTCTTGGGAATCCAAAGGTATCTCATCAGGAATTGATTGATTTTTCTTTGTCTTGTATTATTTATTCATAGATATCTGGACTTTTACTTTCTCTGAAAGGCATATTCCATTCTGTTATCAATATCTTCACTGTTGATTTATTTGTTTGTGTTCAAAGCTTTTAACCGAGTTTTCATAGACTCTTTCCCTTCCTTTAAGATGCAACTAAATCATCACCTTCTATATGAAGCCTTCCTTGATTCCCCAACTACTACACGTTTTTATCCCAAATTAAATCATATTTATATTTATTCATGTTCATTCTGTTTATATTTATTCTGTATATATTGTTGTCTTTCCCATTAGAATGTAAACTCCTTTCAAGTAGAAATTGCTTTATTCTTTGTATTTGTATATCTGAGCCTAACACAAGTAAGCTTTTCATAAATGTTTGTGGATTTGTTGATTATGGTTTGATGTCATCTTGGCTGAAGGGCAACAGTAAGACACCCCAGTCATCTGTACTGGGACTTTTGCCATGAAACATTGTTATTGATGACTTAGATAGAAGAATAGATGGCATGCATTTGTAGATAGCCCAAAGCTGAGAAACATAGGTGATAAACCAGATGATCAAGTCAAGATCCAAAATACCTTGACAGTACAAAATACTGTACTGAATCTAATTAGATAAAAATCCAGTGTGGATAAATGTTAAGTGTAACACATGGGTTCAAACAATCAGTTCTAAAAGCAGAATACAGGAGAGACAATAATTTAATAGCAGAATATATGAAAAAATCTGGGCTTACTATAATGTAGTAACAGTAGTAAGCTACTGTTGCTGCTACTACTCCAGCTACAACTGCTGCTACTGCTATTGTTGCTTCTATACTGCTGCTGCTGCTGCTGCTACTACTACTACTACTACTACTACTATTGGTGCTGCTGTTACTGATGCTATTCTACTGCTGGTGCTGTTACTATTGCTACTACTATTATTATTCTTACTACTGCTGCTGCTGCTACTACTACTACTACTACTACCACCAACACCAGTATTATCAAAGTAGATAGAGCACTGGACTTGGAGTGAGGAAGACCTCAGTTCAAATCCTGCCTCATACACTTACTAGTGGAGTAACCCTGGGCAAGTCTCTTAATGTCTATTTGCATCAATTCCCTCAACTGTAAAATGAGGTTAATAATAGCACCCACCTCCCAGGGTTGTTACAAGGATCAAATAAAACAATATTTGTAAGTTCCTTCACAAACTTTAAAGATCAATATAAACACTGGCTATTGTTACTGATGACGATGGTGGCAGTGGTGATGGTGGTGGTGGTGGTGGTGATGATGACAGTAGCTAGCATTCAAATAATACTTTCTGTCATCAGTTTGCTTTGGTCACCAAAGAAGCTAATGGTGTCTTGGAGTGCATTAAGAGAACAAATACCTCCAGGAATAAGGAGATGACATTCACTCTCTACTCTGCACTAGGTAAACCATATCTGGAGTACCATGCAAAGATGTCATGCAAAGATAATTGAAGGTACTCATGTTTAGCCTGAGGAAGAGAAGATGAAAGAGAACAAAGCAATTGTTTTCAAATATTTGAGACTTGTCATAGGAGCTGCAGAAGAAAATTAGGGCTCAGTGGTGGAAAAAAAACTTCCTAATGATTGGAGCTATCCAAAGGAGGAATGGACTACCTTGAAAGGTAAGAGGTTGCCTCTCACTTTGGGCCTTTTAATGGAAATTGAATGACCAGCAACTCAGGGAAATGCTCGAAGTAATTCCCATTTCACTGAGTATTGGATTGAAAGAATTCTGATGTTCTGTCCAACTCTCATTTTTTGTCACCTTTGGAGTCTGCCTACCTACCTTCTTGAAAATAGCTGTTTGCCCTACCTTTACAATAAGCCCGGGAGGAGTCCCTTCTCCTTAGCCTTGCCCCAAAGTCCAGCTACTGTTTGAATCCAAGGAAACAGAGTTAGAATTGCTCAGTGGAGAAGTCATCTTTGCAGAACTCCTACATGATCCGCATATTTCTCTGGGCTTGTTGCCATAAATTGTTCAATCCATAACCTCAAAAGAAATCAGAAAAAGAGACTTCTCCCTGGTTGCAGGCTGAATCATCCTTAATGCAAAGCTCTCTTCTTCCCAGAAAATCCACTCAGCAGGGATTATTTCCTCAATGTCATAAAATTCTTCCAAAAACAAGAAAAAAACTAACTTCAACACTCACATGTCAGTCCTGCTTGTTCCTTTCTCCCAAGTCTAATCCTCCAGCCAGCCATTTAACTGAGAACAGTAGGTGGATCCCAAGAGAAGGCAAAAGGGAGGCAACTCAGCTATTTAGGTGGAGGGGTGTGTGAAAAGACCTTGCCTCTTTCCAGTCAAATGCTTGATTACAATATAGTAGCTGAAGCCAATAGATTTAAGAACATTAGCCATGTCCAGTTATCTGACAGGGGAGTTTGCTTCCACACTATCAAGAATGCACAGAGACTATAGATTTATGGGATGGAGCTTTTTAAAGTGTGCCCTTTGTCCAAAATGCAGTAGTTTTAAAATTACTCACATTCAGCATCCTCAGGGCTGTTTGAACTTATGTTCTGAAGTAGGCACAGGTCCATAATATGAATTGCCTTATTAGTGAATCTGGTCATATTTATTGGGTCAAAGCCAGAAATACAAGTGTGTAGTCTCTCCTCCCTCTCTCCCTCTGCTTTTTATTCTTGTCAAGTCTTTTCCTTTGGGTCAGTCTTCTTTTTTCCTCCTTACACTTTCCTTAAAAGAAAGGAGGCCATATCAAATGAGAGAGATCTGCCAGAACAACAAATGTTCACAACTGAACTGAAATCCACCAACTCAGTTTGGGATGGCCCATAGAATCTTAGGGCATGGTAGAATCATCCATCTTGGGGACACAATTTTCAATTCTACTGAAAGAGGAAACTGTCCAAATGCTACTACCTAGTGGATAGTGCCTTATCACTAGGGGGCACCAGAAAAAGATCTCTCTGTGTCTGTCTGTCTGTCTTTCTATCTCTGTCTCTCTCTCTGTTTCTGTCTCTGTCTCTGTGTGTGTGTCTCTTGGTCTCTGTTTCTGTCTCTGTCTCTCCATCTCCCCCCCTCTCTTTCTGTCTCTGTCTCTCTGTTTCTATCTGTCTCTGTCTCTCTGTGTGTGTCTCTTGGTCTCTGTTTCTGTTTCTGTCTCTGTCTCTCCATCTCTCTCTCTTTCCCCCTCCTCTCTCTGTCTCTCTGTGTATGTGTCTCTTGGTCTCTGTCTCTGTCTCTCTGCTCCTCTTCCTCCTTCTCCTCTTCCTCCTCCTCTCTCTGTCTCTCTGTCTGTGTGTGTGTGTCTTGGTCTCTGTCTCTGTCTGTCTGTCTCTCTCTCTCTCTGACTCTCTCTCCTCCTCTTCCTCTTCTTCCTCTCTCTGTCTCTATATCTGTGTGTCTGTGTGTCTGTGTGTATGTGTCTCTTGGTCTCTATCTCTCTGCCTGTGAAATAGATGCAAAGGGTTGGGTCTGGTGAGACCCACAAGCAAACAATATTGGGTTCTCCCCCTGCTGATTCAGTAAACCTATAGAACTGGCAAAGCTTCTGAGAAACCTTAGTAACAAGAATATGATGGAACAAGGGCATTGAAATTGGATTTGAATGCCATCTCTTCTGTTAGCAATGTGAATTTCATTTTCATATTCAAGGAACATAGAAGCTCTTTGAAGGCAGAGACAGATTATGTTGTTTTGTTTTGTTTTTTACTTTATATCCCCAGTGCCTGGCAAATAGGAGGTACAGGCACAAATGCTTGTTCATTGATTAACTGTTGAATTATTGATTGATTGCATTGAATTGAATTCACTTCTGTTTCCTCCTCTGCTAGACAGGGGTCTAGGGATTCTTAGCCCTTTGAGGGGGTATCATTCTGGTAGTCTGCTGAAGCCCATAGACTCCTTCTCAGAATAATGCTTCAAGGTAATAATTTTTTTAAATACACAGGATTAAAAAGGAAAATAATTATATTGAAGTAAAATTGTACTCATTCCCTTGCAAATTCATGGAAATCCTCAAATCTATCTGTGTCTTATATAAGAAAAAGCAAAGAGGGCAGAGGTCATGGATGGGGTAAGGAGGTGGTAGTGGATAATGAAGCTTAAAAAGACTGGACAGTAGGAAAGGTCAGGCTATGAAGGATTCTACAAGCCCTTTGAAGATAATTGTCATGTCCCTCATGTTTTCTCATCTTCTTGAATTCTTTCCCCTCACACCCAAGATTTTGATGAATTATTACCACTGATAATTATAATTAAAATAAAAACAAATGTTATCAATTCTAACACAACGAATGTTAGAATACTTGGTGGGCAATTTCCCTCTTCCCTCTCTATAGAGTCTCAGCAGAGTGTCTCTAATGTAGCTCTTTGACATCATAGGCATAAGAGGGACCTTGGATGTAATCTAGTCTAGCCTCCTTATTTTGCAGATGGACAGTTGAGGCCCAGGAAAGGAAGGGACTCACCCAAGCCCACACAACTAATTGGTGAAAGACATTCTCACTACAAGTCCAGTGATCTGTGGGAAGAATCAGATTTGGTTGAAAGTTAAAATAACTCTCCCTGGTTTCTGAACTGGAAAAGGGTTGGTGGTTGTTGCCGTCCACATGCGCCGGCTCAGACAGCTGTTTTCTGTCCTTTTCTTGGTCCATGACACTCACCAGATACCCCTTTGGCCCTACACTCTGCTGGCTTTCTTCTTCTTTCAGATCTCTCTAGCTTTCACCCCACAGAGGAGCTGATAATGAGGGATAACTCAAGGTCATTGTCTTTTCCCAGCCTGAAGTTGATCTGCAGTGCGGCAGGAAGGAATGTACCCCCAGGGGCCCTCCCACCATCTAGGTCAACAATTTAGCTGCAAGATGAAGAGGGTAGAAGATTTCTTGGGGACAGGGAAGGGAGCACTACTTCAAGTGGTAGTTCTATGATTTTGCCATCTTCTAAAACCCAACCATTGGATTTTTCATTATATTGTATTGTGTTGAATCAAACTTCTGAAGAATCAAAATTTCAGTTCACGCAAAGGGTATTGGAGAAGTGTGTGACTGCTTTTGTATAAAGCATTGAGGATCTCCTTTTAAAAGTAAGGGCTACTTTGCATTATGTTATTAAATACAAACTGCTCACAAAAATTGGCATGACATATATAATTGAACATTAGAAGAAGTGAGCCAGTCCTGTATTGAGAAAGAGAGATAGTAGATGGTTAATGGTGGGTGTCCCCCCAAGGCTCTACTCTAGTCCCTCTTTTCTTTTCCCTCTATACTATTTCAATTATGATCTCATCAGCTCCCATGGTTTCAATCACCACCTCATGAAGATGACTCTCAGATCTACTTGCCCAGCCCTAACCTCTCTGCTAACTTCCAATCTCACATCTCTACTTGCCATTTCAATATCTCAAACTGGATGTCTCAAAGTCACCTTAAACTCAACATGTCCAAAACAGAATTTATTATTTTTCTCTCTAACCCCCTTCCTTGTCCTAACTTTTTATTGCCATTGGCAAAATTGCCATCCTGCCAGTCACTCAGGGTGCCAACCTAGGTAGCATTCTAGACTTCTCTCTCACCCTAACTGTTCTCCTAGGTGCCAGAACCAGAATTCTCTACCATTAGAAGGAACTTAAGGACATGAAAAGAGCCCTGAACTGGGAATCAGGAGACTAAGCTTCTAGTCCCAGATCCCCTATATACTAGATGTGTGACCTTGTTTCTCTGAACCTTAGTTTCTTCCACGTAAAATAAGAAACTTAAGCTAGATCTTCATAGTCCATTTTGACCTTCATATTAGATGATTCTAATATGTTAAGTCAAAGGAGGAACTGCTGATTCCATTACCTGCTAATTAGAACCTACTTACTTTCAATTAGTTGGTCAGATTAATAATATAAAGAAAAAACCACTGGCTATGGTATCAGGAGACTTGAGTGGGAAACCTTGCTTTTCTGTCTATTATCTGTGTGACTTTCCAGTGATCCTCATTAGTAATACCAATTTTACAGTGTTTTAATACTTAGAGTATGCTTTCCTTCCAGCAGCCTTGTGAGGTAGGTGCTACAAACATGATAACTAACGCTCAAGAGGAAAAGTGACAGCCATTTTCACATTGAATTCCATTCAATTCAAAACATATTCAACAGACATTTATTCAGTGTCTAATTTGTTGCAGGCAGATCTGCCCAAGATGACATTTTGGTGCATTTGTTTCTTTTTTAACTTAACATTGAACACATAAATCCAACCAACCAAAATTGCTTAGTTCTATTTACATTTAAATTATTAATTTCAATGCCTAAAGGATAAGAATTTTTCAGTTACTCTAAGTACCTCCTCAAAATCCTTTACCATTCATTCTAATTCCAGTTTTTCCCCTTTATGGTTGTAATTAGTATAGACTTCATTCTTCTCATTCTGAGCGTTTTTTTTAACTTTACATTATTTCATAAAGATTTTTCCAGATTTTTCTGTATTGTTCACACTTGGTATTAGCTGTATTATAGTATTCCATAGTATGAATATGCCACAACTTATTTAGCCACTTCTCTATTGATGAACATTCAAGTTCTTTCCATGTTTTTGCAATTATATACAATAGCTGCTATGAAAATATTTTAAAAGATTATAGGAGTCAAGATGTTGGCATAGAAACAGGAGAACTCTGTGGCTCCCACCATAACTACCTCAAATACCCATAAAATATGACTCTAAACAAATTTTAGAGCTCCAGAACTCATAAAATGACAGAGAAACCAGGCTCCTGCTGAAGGAAGCCTGGCAGATGGGACAGAAAGGGCTCATCACAGCACACTGGGAACAGAGTCCAGCCCATGTGGTTTTAGCTCCAGGCCATCCAGGAGAAACCTCAGCTGGAGCTTTCAGGAGAGCAGATCACCAGCAGCTATGGTTGTTTCCAGAATTACCAACCCATAAGAGCCAAGGACAAATGGAAAAGGTCAGTGGAACTTGGCTAAATTTGGGGGAGAAGGTCCGGATAACTTCCTCCAGAGCTAGAAGCAGTCTGAAGTGACATCCCTGCAGTCACCTCCACATGGCTGCTTCAGAAGCTCCCAGTCTGCAGATTGCAGGGGTGCCAAGAGATCATTCAGAGGATGTGTTCTTGCCTTGAGCTGCCTGGATCAGGGTTGTGGTCTTGGGTGGTGGTCCTGAGGTGTGTTTTCAGTGAGCCAAAGCTTGAGGGGGCTGCAGAGATGGCGGCGGCCTCCTAATAGCTCTGGCAGCTGCAAAAACCCCAGCAATTTGGGACAGAGCTCTTCCCTCTGAAAGCAGAGTCCTACTGAGTCCAAAAGTCAAGTAACTGACTAGCAACATGAGCAGGCAAAGGAAGGAAAGAAAGCTCAGCAGTCCAACTTTAGATTCCTTTTTTGGGGACAAAAAGGATCAGAGCATGGAATGGGAGGAAGACAACACAGTCAGAACTCCTGCACCAAAAGCTTCCAAGAAAAATGTAGACTGGTTACAAGCCATAGAGGAGCTTCAGAAGGATTTTGAAAACCAAATAAGAGAAATGAAGGAAAAATTGGGGAGAGAAATGAGAATGATGCAAGTGAATCATGATAAGAGAGTCAACAACCTGACTGAAGAAAATAACACCTTAAAGATAGACTAACTCAAGTGACAAAAGAAGCCCAAAAAGCCAATGAGAAGAAGAATGACTTAAAAAGTCAAATTTGCCAGATGGAAAAAAAAATCTCAAAAAGCTTTCTGAAGAGAACAATTTCGTCAGAATTAGAGTGGAGCAAATGGAAGCAAATGACTTTATGAGAAATCAGGATACTATTAAACAGATCCAAACAAATGAAAAAATAGAAGGTGATGTGAAATAATCTCTGTGAAAAAAAACCACTGACCTGGAAAATAGATCCAGGAGAGAGAATTTAAAAATTATTGGACTACCTGAAAGCCATGATCAAAAAAAGAACCTAGAAAGCATCCTTCAAGAAATTCTCAAGGAAAATTGCCTAGGTATTTTAGAACCAGAGGGCAAAATAGAACTTTAAAGAATTCATCAATCACGTCTTGAAAAAATCTCAAAAGGAAAACTCCTAGGAATGTTATAGCCAGGTTCTGGAGTCCCCAAATCAAGGAGAAAATATTACAAGCTGCTATAATGCCATGCACCAGCAGATTCCCAAAAGAATGCTACTGTGAACAGCTTTCAAGGTTCAGATTACACAGTAATAGTGAACACTCTGTTTATTCCATTGCAAATCAAGGCAAACATTCAATCAATTCACAATGCAATAATCAGTCTTCCACTCATGGGGCAACCATTAACTTAATCAGTCACTATACAATAATCAATCTTCCACTCATGGGGCAATCATACATCAACTCAATCAGTCATTAAAACAATAATCAAACTTCCACTCATGGGACAACCATTACATCAACTCAATCAGTCATTAAATACAATCATTAGAAAACCACACAAATCCTCCACCCCTTGGTGTCCAGAAATCCTCAGTTTCATCCAAGGGGAGGCCTTTTCTTCATCTTGACTCTGGGTGGTCTCTCTGATTCCCTG
>JAQQSW010007483.1:0-13694 GCA_028646575.1 Pseudocheirus occidentalis | reverse complement strand
TGAAGTAGTGGAATATATACAAAAAATAAATTGATCTGAGTTTTATCATAAACTGGATGAACCTCAATTGGAATTGTTTGTCTAGGACTACTAACGTTCTCTCACTAGCATCCTTAAAATGCAAAACAAAGATAGACAGTCACAAACGTAGCGATTGGATTAACATCTTTTAAGGAGGAATACCAGGAGAGATTGTATTTCCTACACATGTAATTGCTTTACAGTATCTTTGCCTTTCCTGCTGGGGCTTTTTTAAAGGCCATCCATAACATATACTTTTGCTGGAAGAATTCAACTCTTCAACTTGAGAATTTTATGTATCTTAGCAACGCGTGGGCTACCACAATACTTTGGTTGCTCTGAGATTTTTTTTCCAAGTTACTTTTGTAGTTTGAGAAAAAAGGGGTAGAGCAAGTCCTGATGTCAGAAGTAATCCTTTAACAAGGACCTTTGCTGGGGGAACAGGTTACCGCCAGTTGCCAGCTTCTTTTTCTGCGTGTGATTTATCACCTTGCCCTTTGGGTTATGGACATTGTAGAAAGTGTGCTAAGAGCAAGAAATTGTCTTAAAACTACAAGCTTCAGACCTGCCTTAAATCTTCCCCAGAGGCAGATATTCAACATTTGTTACCATTAGGAGATTTGATAGAGTAGCCTTGTGACCCTACGTAGCAGCATCATATTATAACTTGAAGACAAATCATATCACTTTGTGTGACTGGGGTGGGGGGCAAGGGAAAGAAGGGAGTATTAATGAGGATACTCATTGTGTTGGGAAGGTGTTCCATTCACATCATAATTTGGAATGAGAGCTTCCTGGGAAGAGAATCTCATCACAGGCTAGTTATCAATATACTTTGGCTAATTGTCATCATTATCTTTCCTAACTACTTTTCTATCACTTATAAAGCCAAGACCATTTTATATGGAAAGTTTTATGCTGTAAACTCCCTAAACATTTCACATCATACTGTGAGACAGTGAAATAAACCCCAAGTCAATGAAAGAAAGTACTTGCGCCTGAAATGGAGAGTAAGACCATTGTTTCTCTGGGTCTTTTTAAAAGTTGTACAGAAAGACAAGCTACTTTTGGTAGTGTCAGGAGAACAAGGACAATTCAATAAAGCAAATGTTTATTAAGTATTAAGTGCGTGGCTTAATGGATGGAGAAGATATATGGCATAATAAATATAAAGCTGACTTTAGAGGCAAGAAGAGCTGAATTTAAGTCCTATCTCTGACATATACTAGCTGGGTGACCATGGGCATGACACTTATCCTTTCAGTAACCCCAGAGAACTCTCAGAGTACATCAGCTACAGACTATTGAGAGATTTTCTATGATGGAATATCCCCAACACTGATAAAACTAGTCCTAAATCTCACTCTCACCAAAATAAATACAAAGATAGATGGATAGATGGATAGATAGATAGATAGATAGATAGATAGATAGATAGATAGATAGATAGATAGATAGATAGATAGATAGATAGATAGATAGACAAATGGGTGGATTGGTGGATGGATGGATAGAGTAGTAGATATATGAATGAATGAATGAATGAATGAATGAGCAGGGCACTTTTAGATATTGTGACTCTATTGAGAGAAATGAAATAGTTTCTACCCTTGAGAAACTTGCAGTGTACTAGGAAGAAAAGTTTATAGACTTGGTCATAGAAGAATATATAGACAACAGAGAACATTCCCGAGTTTTATACATTCTTCCTTATGTTTCAGTTCATTTGATTCAATATTTACTGAGTACCTACTATTTTTCTACTTATAGTGTCATTTCCAAACACTTTATTTACTTCCTATGTAGAAGGAGGGAATTATGTTAGTTAAGCACTCTGAGAAATATTAAGGAAAAATTGAAACTTTCATGAGATGACAGATCTAGAGCTGGAAATGACTTTAGAAATCATCTAGTCTGACTCCTTTTATACATAAGGAAACTGGGACCCAGAGAAGTTAAGTGATTTGCCCAAAGGCACACAGAAAATAACAGCCTGGGATCTGAACTCAGCTTTTATGACTACAAATTCAGGATTATTTCTGCTAGACCAAATCTCATCCTTGCCCTCAAGGAGCTTACATTCTCCTGGAAGAATACAACTTGTAGACAAGTGAGGAAATACAAAATAATCTCAAGAAAGAGAACACACTAAGGAAAAGTCTTATTTAGGAGGGAGCACCTATATTGTGCTTCAGAGGAAGCTAGAGATTTCTACCAAGAAGAAAATGCTACAAGTAGGGAACTGTTGTTGCTCAGTTGTTTTAGTCATATCTCTTAATGATCCCATTCAGGGTTTTCTTGGCATAGATACTAGAGTGATTTGCCATTTCCTTCTCCAGTTCATCTTACAGATGAAGAAACAAAGGCAGAGGTAAGTGACTTGCCCAGAGTCACACAGCGAGTAAGTATCTAACACCAGTTTGAACTCAGGAAGATGAGTTCAGGGCACCATCTGGTTTCAGATTATTTTGAATATGGTAGGCATTTAAATACCTGTTGGATTGGATTGGTTGTCAACCATTCAAAAACCAGGCTAAGGAAGTGCCGAGAGGCTCAGCAACAGAAAGTTGGCCATGAATTCCCTGAACCATAGCAACTTATACACAACAGTGGTGAGAATAATATCCACTGGGAAAAAAGTCAAGGACTTGAGACCTCCCCAGTACTTCATTAACTATAGGAACTCAGGGTGGGCTGAAAAGGGCACTGGGAGTTGAACCTCCTGATATGAAAGTGCCTCAGTCATTCTCAATAGTTCAGGAAAGAAGGAAGGTAGGAAATATCTTTAAGCACCTATATGTACAAGGCAAGTACTTTTTTCCAAATAATAGTTTTTTATTTCAAGTACCACATAGCTGTGGCTTTTTCACCCTTTCAAGAGGAAGAGACAAAACAATGACAATGAGAAAAGAGGGAAAGCAGGCTCATTATACTAAATAATCACACAAACCCTAAATACATGAATAGAAAAATAATCCAGTGTATTTGTGATGGCTAGGGCAGCTGGGTGGCACAGTGGATAGAGTGCCAGGCCTGGAGTCAAGAAGACTCATATTTCTGATTTCAAATATGGCCTCAGACACTTACTAATTGTGTGACCCTGGGCAAGTCACTTTACCCTATTTGCTTCAGTTCCACATCTCTAAAATGAGCTGGAAAAGGAAATGGCAAAGCATTCCAGTACCTCTCCCAAAAAGGGTCACAAAGAGTCAGACATGACTGAAAAACAACCAAACAAGAAATTTATGATGACTGTCTTTGGACTGGTTGTGTTATAGAGGAAGAGGAAGGTTGCCTTGCTAAGCTCAGACAGGTTTGTTGTGATGTGTTTTTGAGACTGACTGTCAACCCCTTTCATCTAATAAAATTCATGTATGGTATGTAATACCATTAGAGACCAGCTTCAGAGTAAGCAGCATGAACACACTGGTGCCACCCCTGCCCCTGGGGAGCCACTCTGGTCTTCCCTTGAGACTCCCACGAGGAAACATGTTTTACATCACTTGGAACACTTCTCCCATAGAGGAGCTACCTAGTAAGTCTTTAATGTTTTAAGAGTGAGCCTTGAAGAGACAATGGCAATAATTGTGACAAGAGTGCTTTATTCTTGCTCTTGGTATCTGAAGGACACTCATTAATGCCTGAGAGTTGGGAGGAAGGGAGGGCAAGTCAGAGAAATGAAACCAGGAACCTAAAAGAGCAGGTCTGATAAAACAACAACAAAAACCCACTTTATTAGAGAGCCAGAGCCCATAATGGGAATTTACAATCAAATTCTTTTGCAGAGGCTATAAATATCATTGGCCAGTCTATTATTCCCAGTGGCTAGAGAGGCTTTATAGAGCTTTCACCTAGTTAAAGAAAAACCCATTTGTGCTAATTTAATAGTCCTGGTACAACGAAGGCCCACCTGAAGCTCATCTTGAAGCATACCCCCAAGTTGCAAAGTGATCACTATTTGAAATAACCAGGGCATCTCAAGGTCTGGAAGACACCTCAAAAGGTCATCTAGTCCATTTTCCTGCCTCTAGGAAGAAACTCATCTAATCCCAGGAAGCAGAAAATCTATTTTTCAAGTCCTTCACTGAAGATTTCACAATCCTTCTTGTTAACCCAGGAACGTGTCTAACAATCACCACAGTGGTAGTGGATCCAAGAAATTCTTCTTCAACTCTCCTTTCCTTCAGTGCTCAGCTTAAGTACTACTCCTGATTCCTCCACTTTCTACTACCTCCCCTCTTCCATCAACCAACGAGACCTTGTGTTTATTTCATATATATTTTGTATCTATTTATATGTGTACTTACTGTTTTCCCCAATAGAATGTTAATGCTTGATGTCAGGCACTGGTGCATTTAAAACCCCTAGTGCCTATAGTTGCATACTTCCTGACACATGGTAGGTGTTTAATAATTGCTTGTTAATTGCTTACTTGATTGATTGACTGATCTACATCTCTCTCAAATCCCTCAAATGCATCAGAGTTATACCTCTACTGTTGGGGAAAGGACAGGGCTCTTGGAGTTAAACCATCCCTGTTCTTTTCATTCCCAGTTAAAGAGTAGCCAGTTCCTTTCCCTCTTCTTATATCTTATTTTCCAATTTTTCAGTAATGCATGGTTTTTCCTCTTCATCCTTAATCCTTTCTAGTTGTCTGTGTGACTATGTGTCAAACCCAGAGCTGGACACTCTAACCTAATAAAAATAAAATGATGACTGAATAGCCATTTATCAAGTCATTCATTTGCCAACCATTTATTGACCACTTACTATGCATAGAGCATAATACAAATTAAAACTGCATTCTGATTCTGATGGGAGTATTTCTTTGTAAGTATAACTGTATTATGGTGGGGTGTTTAGGGCTTTTATTTGATTTTTTTTTGCATTTTCATCTTTTAACCTATTGTCCTTCTTTAAACTGATCCATTTGTTGTCCCCACAGGAGGTGTTTGCACATGATCAGTTATGTGGGATTTTTGAGTTCCCCCATCATGTTAGATCGCCTTTCTCTGAATGTACTGCTTGCCCTTCCCAAAATGTGGCACAGAAGACTGAACACAATACTCCAGGGGCTAGTCTGACCAGTACAAAGTACAGTGGAAATATTATTTCCTTTGTTCTGGACTCTACAGCTCTGCTGATACTGCCCAAGATTGTTTTTTTGGCTGCAGTGTTAAACTGTTAATTTATATTGAGCCTATAATCCCCCAAAACCCCTCAATCAGGGGTTTTTAACCTTTTTTGACTCATGGACTTCTCTGGTAGCCTGGTGAAGTCTGTGGACCCTATAAAAATAATTCATGTTGTCTGCTTTTATAAATTAAGAAAATACTAAGTTTCAGTTAGAGGTTAGTGAAAATAAAGGTGCATTTTTCCCATCCAACTTCACAAACTCTCACCTCTCTAAAATCTATCCACAAATTCCTTGGGACTGTGGACCCCAGGATAAGAAGAGACACTCTAGATCTTTTCCACAGGAACTATTGTCTAGTCACATCTTCCACATCCTGTAGTGGTTTGGTTTTTTACCCATTTGTAGGACTTTACTTTTATCCCTATTTCATCTTATTAGGTTCATTCCATCATTCTAGATTATTAAAAAAAATTTCTGCTCTCTAATGTGTTGCCTACCTCTGCTGTATTCTTCAAGTCTGATAGGTACACAGTGAATACGTTCATCCAAGTCAAGGTTGAAAAATATATATTAAACAGAACAAGACCATAGTCACACTCCTATCAGCCTCCATTATGTCCTCCTTCCAGGCTGACATCAATCCATTATTCACCACTTGTTAGACTCCATTTGCTCTACCAGTTTTGAATGCACCTAACTGTACTTTCAATGATAGTACCTCTCTACATTCTTGTCCACAAAAATAACTGAGAAACTTTGCTAAATTCCTTGTAGAAATCAGATTTATATTATCTCTGTGGCATTCCTTAGCTCTAGTAAATTCTACTGAAAAGAAAAATTATGTTAGTCTGGCATAGTCTTATCTTGATGAACCTATATTGGTTCATAGTGATCACCTCATTCCTTTCCATAAAATTCTAAATCAATACTTTAATAATATCTTTTAAAAATTTTCCAAGTATCAAAGTCAAGCTCACCAGCTAATGTTTTGGAAGAATCCATTTTCTAGGTCCCTTGAAAAATCAATACCACACCCGGCCTTCTCTGATCATGATATTTCCCCCATTCTGCATAATTATTCAAAGATCATTCAGTATGACTCAGAAAATATAGTCACAAGTTCTAACAGAACTCTAGAAAAAAAATTTCTAGGCTGCATTGAGTTGACTTCATTGAGAGCAGCTAAATTACCCTGTAAACATCTCATTTATCATAACTCATTTATTATAAAATAACCATGTTAGACATTCTTTGGAGAATGTCTATAGTTTCCCATAACTTATAACCATATGCTATCAAAACAATATTATTGTTTTTATTTTAAAAAAAGCTTTTCTAGGATGAAATTCAATGTCATTAAAAGCACCATGTAATTTTTCAAAGACAGTCCACTCCCATTGAAAAATCTCACTTTCCTTCTCAAGTTCAATTTTTTCTCCCAGATCCCTGTCCATATGTAATGCTTATCCATGATATCCATATTTAAGGTCACAGGGCTTGTCATTCAACTAACTACTATATTCTGAACCACATGGATACTTCATCCACTTATTTTTCTCTGTAGACAGACTGAATTATTTTGAGTGACTAGAGATCTCATTTACTATACTCTAATAATAACTATCTCTGAAGCATTAAGAGTCACTCAGAAAAGAATGGAGAAGCTTACTATGGGGGTAAATATACTATAGCACATCCCCAACAAAGAAATCTATAGAAAGGGAATAAAGGCTATCACCAGAAACATATGTGAACAGATAAGAAGGTGAGTCAATCCTTTGATGTGAAACAGTGGTAAATGATGGACCTCTATGTGCTCAACTGGCATCTACAAGAAGTGAAAAGATCTGGAAGGAGGTCCCCTGGGATGTCAAGTGTACCCAGTGCTGAATTTTATGGGAAGCAGTCAACGAGATTTGTATGGAAAAAAGATAGGTTGTGATCTCTGTCACTGAAAGTATGCCCATTAATAATATCACAAATCCATCCAAGGATGGAAGCTAGCCACTAGTATTTGAAGGCTTCCTAGGTTGATGTTTTTCTTTTATAGAGAAAATAAAAACAAACAGGAACTGCCCTGGCATGACCATCCATTTCTCATTATCACCATCCAGCCCAAGTCATACACAGAATGAGATTAACATATATAATTTGCTTAGGGCCATATAAATGCTACCTACCTACCACCCCTTTCTCAAGGTTCCTTTTGTCCACAACATAGTTAGTTCAAAAACCCTTTTTTATTATAGTTAGTATTCATTGCAAGCTATAACTTGTCCTGACATTACTCTTTCCTTTGTTAAGTATAGAATATATTGTCTTTTTCACTATTCAAACACTTACTTAGTTTCAGCTCCACATAAGGGAAAGCACACTTGACTAGAATCAGTTTACTATATGTTACACCTTGGTCAAGTCATTTAACATTTCTGGGTTTCTCCCCTTATACAAAATAGAGATAAGAATGCTTGGCCTGGCTCTATCACAGAGTTATTGTGAAGCTCTAATAAGATAAGATATGTAAGGTACTTTGTTAACTATAAAATGCTTTATAAACATACAGTATTGGTGTTATTATCCCTCTGTGGGTTCTCAGGAATGATTGATGGTGGCCCTGCAGTGACTTCAGTCAATTCACAGGATGCATTGCTTTGAATTATTCAGTACTTGCAATCGGTCTCATGTGTTTCTCCAGGAACAGATTTTCAGGTTAAGGACTGAGGAGGAAGAAAAACACAAAAACAAAAAGGTTTATCCTTTCTGGTATTTGTTAGCAAGCACAGTATTGACTTCGAGAATGATTGTGCAAAATAGGCCTTGATGTTCTTCATTACCTAAGCAACAACTACAAAACTGTTCTTAGATGTAGGAAAAGTCAGGAAACTGAAATGTTACCTTCTTTAAGGAACAACTGCTATTTCAGTGGGAAATCTTGTTTTCTCGAAATTCATTGAAATGGTGCTTCTTGTTTACATCTTTTTAAACCAAGATGAATGCAAACAGCAATGAATCAACCCCAAACGGAGAATCTCATCTGTTAGCATCCTTGCATTAACACACTAATGTGAATTTAAAGATTCTAATTAAAACTACATACAAAATGTTTTAATGAATAAATCAGTTTCATAAAAGTCAGAGCAACTGAGTTTTATTTCTGTACACACATGCGCACGTGTGTGTGTGCACACACACACATACACTATGTATTTACCTTATGCATTTTATTTTCCATGGTATTCCAGTTTGAAAAGGAGGATTAAAGCAACAAGGAGAGTGATTTTTTTTTTACAATGCTGGAATATCTAGGTAGATACATGTAGGTAGAAGTATAGGAAGAAAAAGGGTACAGACTAAGAGAGAGATGGAGACTCATATCCCTTAATTTTCAATTTTGCAGGTTAATAGGGACAGCACTGAGTTATTCCCAAGCCCCACTTAAGTAAAGAAAACCTCTTGTCCTCCATAATGTTTAAAGGAGCGCCGATGAACAGCTAAACTAGTTGGTTTGAGTTCATCTTAACCCTCCTGCTCACCCTCTGCAAGATAAACAGGAAAGGAACCAAAAACAGGCTGGAGAATCTACAAAATTAATGATGTAAAACAGAGAGATGAGAATCTATTTGCCAGTCCTAGTAAGATCAAAAGATCTCTTTGTGATATTCTGAACAAATATGCTCTCTCCACCACAAGCACTGTCTTTGGCATCAAAGGACTTGGATTCAAAACTTATCTCTGTCATTCAACTAGATGACAATGGGCATCTTACCTCGTTTAACTTCTCTGACCTCAGTTTCCTCATCTGTAATGTGAAGGAGTTACACTAGATGGCCTCTAAGGTTCCTGTCAGCTCTGAATCTATGGTCCTTTGATCTTTTTGGTCTTTTTGCCATCCCAGAAGTCCTTCTGCCCCCATCCCAATATCCCTGTCTTCCTCTTGACCTAAGTTGTGTAACCATTCAGACCTACTAATTTTTTAAAATCATATCTAGTAATATTCAAGGAAAAATAAAAGCTTGATTGTCTCTCATCGTGTCCTAATGAGAGTTTGTCATCTTTTCTCCCCTATTGATTGTTCTTTTCAATGGACCTATTACATTCAAAGACACCACCATTCTTTATCACCAGTTTTGAAACCTAGATTAACCCTACATTAACCCTTCATATAAAACCATTTTCTATATCTTGTTCTTTCTACTCACCTTATCTCTGATGAATGTTCTCTACTCTCACCAATTTTATTGTGACAAATTCACCTAAATTCTCCATCTTTTCCAAAAGCATTTCTTCCAAATCATTACTCTAACTGAACCAAAACTTTTCTCTGTATGATTCCTCTTAACTTCCACTTTTCTACCCTCTCCAATGAAAGATGCTACACTTTTCCATTCTCCTCACCAAGGGGTTAAAGGAGAACTCAACAAACTTCTTGCATTTCTCCCTTTTCTCTGATTTTCTTTCACTGGCTTCTCTAAAACCCCTAATGCACTAAATGGAGGCTTTCCCAAGGCTCTGTTTTTCTGTGCTCTTCTGGTCATTTCCATCTTTGCAACATGCATTCCTTTGTGTCTTTTCTTGCTAACACCATTCTAAATTCAACCCTCATTGCTTCTCATCTAAACTGAATGACCTACCCAAGATCCCCACCTCCACTCTCCTCCTTTTCCAATCAAACCTGCATGACACCACCACGTTCATTTTCCTGTTACATGATGTTAATCACATCACTCTCTGATCAGAAACTTTTAGTATATCCTCACTAAAAAAAATCAAAGTTTAAACTGTATAGCTCGGCATTTGGAGCCCTCCTCAATCTGACCACAACTTACATTTCAACGTTTCTTTCTTCTACTACCAATTATTACTCACTTGATGAGAAAAGGAATGTTAAAGAGACATGAGAACTAGAGTATTTGACCTATAACAATGAAAGGAGAACAGCTGTGAAAGATTTTAAGAACTTTGACCAATGGGAAAAGACCAACTAATCACAATTCCAGAAGGAGGATGCTGAACATCACTTTCTGCCTCTTGGGGGCAGCTAGATGGCCTGGCTAGGTGCCACAGGGAATAGAGCACTGGCCCTGGAGTCAGGAGGACCTGAGTTCAAATCCAGCCTCAGACATTTTTAACATTTACCAGCCATGTGACCTTGTACAAGTCACTTAACCCCAACTGCCTAGCCTTCCCCCCTCCAAAAAGAAAAAAAAAGGACAGCTTTTCTTTTGAAGGAGAACAGTAATGATAGTTATGCAAAAAAAGAAGAAAAGATTATCAACTAAGCATTAAAAGCACGCAGAAGGGGCCAAAAAAAGTTCAGAAGGAGATAAACAGGTCACTATTGGTACTCTTATGTTAAACCGATTATATACTTTAATAATTTTTAAAAGTTACATATAATAGAGATTTGTAGTTTCATATGCAATCTTCTTTTTATGTTGTCTGTATATGGTAATGTCCATGTTTGTTAGGGTTTGTCAAGTTCATAATAAAAAGAAGAAAAGAACAAAGAAAGAAATAGAACATTTGGTAGCATCCTTTTGAAGAAGTCAGCCTTACCCCACCCATATGCAAATCTAACCTTTCTGATATTTCAGCCCTATAAACCCAAAGACAGAATTTCAACAGAAAATATTTACTAAAGACTTTCTCCTTTATAATCTATTGATTTTAATATCCTTACCACTTCTGTTGAATGTCAATTTTACCCTGAAGACTGCCATTTCAAATTCGAACACATTTTATTTATTTATGCCATCCAAAATATCAGTGCTAGAAATTAATAAAGTTTGAGCTATTTAATGTTCTGATTTAAAGTTTACTTTTTTCATGTGCGAAAAATGCTAGACAGCAACAAGTATCACCACATAAGTCTACCTAAGGTCCTTGTTCCTGCAAACTTAACCTTGGAGTACCTGGTTATAACTATCATTTAATAAGTAACCAAGGGTTTCTCTCTTCTAACCACTTGCATTCCAAATGTCCACCACCATCAGATTATAAATTAATAACCCCAAAGCTGGTGTAAGAAACTTTGGGGAATTGAGGATGCTCTTCCCTTTGAGATACATAGCAAGATAAAGAACCATAACTGACCTGGGGTGATGAGAACTTTGCCCTCAGGTCAATGACTGCCATGCACATACTTTGCCCTTCAGTCTTTTGTTGATCTGTGCTTCCTCCAGTGGCACCCTCCTCTCAGGATGTTATACTTAGAGACCCACTGCCAAGACAGCCTTCCTTCAAAACCCTCCTTTCCCTCCTAACCCTCATGGGGTCAAAGGCCAGATTCTCTGGGAGACAGATCGCCCCTTCTGGAATAACTGCGTCCACAATCTGACCCTCTTCTATGTTACCACTGCAACCCAAGTGAATTTGCTCCTATTATAATAATTCCTAGTTACAGCTCGGGAAACTCCACCCCTCCATCCCAGCCCCAACTCTATTAAGCTCTTCTTTTAATAAAGGTTTGTGTTGTTTGTTATCACCTTCAGGGTAATTCCTTATAAGCATGGAGGTGGGATTATTGGCATCACATTTTCTCACAGCGTAAACTATTCCCTAGGAGTCAGTGAATGATTTGTAGAAGCTGAATTAACCCTTTGGGGCCACCAAGGGACCATTTAGCAAACGCTTTCTAAATTGCTAAATCAACCATAATAATGATTGCAGCTGGGCCTCTTTTCCATATTTAACAAAGAAGTGTTGTAAATTACACTTCAGTTGATTGCTAAGGGGTTTTTTTGAGGGTTAAAAAAGGCTTAGAAATGATGGGGAATTATAATGTCAACTCCTGTTTAATTTTGTACAGAGTTCCTGAATTGATAATTATCTATCAGCATCTACCCTTAGCTACCACCCAGTTGATCTTCCTTTAATATGACTTCAACTATCTTGATTTAACACACAATATCCTTCTGAATATCCCCCTATAGTTTTCCATGTTGCTAGGTCCTGTTCCCTCTTCTCCTCCATTCCTTCTTCATCTTTTCCTTAAGTTTTCTGGTGAGAGTCACCGGTGACTTCCCACTAGAACTTTTAACTGTGCTTCCCCTCTGCAGATGGCCCTAAGGAAAATTGTGAGAGCAAAGTGAGACATGGAAACAGGAACTGAAAAATAAAACTGGAGGCTGAGATGTTCCTGGATGTCCTGATTTTAATATTATGCCCTTTTAGGGGTATGTAGGTGGCACAGTGAATACAGCACTGGCCGTGGAGTCAGGAGGACCTGAGTTCATATCCGGCCTCAGACACTTAACACAAAAAACTAGCTATGTGAGCTTGGGTAAGTGACTTAACCCCAACTGCCCTATCTTCCCCTGCCAAAAAAAAAAATATATATATATATATATATATAATGGCCTTTCTCTATTTTGATGACACAGTGTCTTAATATAATCTATTCTCAGTACTAGAATTGGAAAAGATTTTTCATTCATGCAAGTCTAGAAGGTGGAAGAAGGGGAAGGAGAAGACTCCAGACATGGAGTCTTCATTTCAATGGCATACAAAATTCCAAATGAGGAAACTCTCTCTTACTGTAGATCAGCAACTGTTCTATAGCTTACAGTCTTAGAGAGTTGCCAGGGGAATTAAGAGATTAAAGGAATATTGCCCAAGAGTCAGAGAAGCAGTATGAGTCTAAGACTCTCCACTGTACTGTACTGCTTTTCACTAAGCTCAGTCATCCTAAGGTGTCAATAACTATTAAAGGTTAATATTTTTCCCCTACCAGGCATTTTAACACATCATCAACAGAATCTAAGTAGTTGTGACTTCTCTGCTCAAAAACCTACCTGACTTCCCCTTATCTATTGAATAATGTCCACACCATAACCTGGAATTCAAGGCTCTCTGTTTCTTCGATGTTTTTAACTTTAAGTCACACTATTGACCTATCTGTAATCTCTATTCCAAACAAATGGGTCACAATCCAATTGGCATATCTTGTTCTTCCCTTCCACCATACTTTAGACAGCCCACCTAGTTGAAATGGTTTCCTTCATCCATCTCCTATCAGAAGGCAATCCATTTTTCAAGATCTAGCTCGAGTGCTACCTCCTCCCTGAATCCTTTATTTAGGCAGAAACACTCTCTTCCCCAGTCTGATTTCCTATAGCATTTGTCATCATCAGTGGTAGTAGTAGCTGTTGTAGCAGAAACAGAAGTACCAGTAGCAACAATAGCAGCAGCAGTAGTGGTGGTGATGGCAGTAGTAGTAGTAGTAGTAGTAGTAGTAGTAGTAGTAGTAGTAGTAGTAGTAGTAAGTAGTAGTAAGTAGTAGTAGTAGTAGTAGTAGCAGTAGCAGTAGCAGTAGCAGCAGTAGTAGCAGTAGTAGTAGTAAGTAGTAGTAAATAGTAGTTATAGTAAGTAGTAGTAGTTGTAGTCTCACTAATAGAAGTACCAGTAGCAGCAGCAACAGCAGTAGCAGTAGTGGTGATGGCAGTAGTAGTAGTAGTAGTAGTAGTAGTAGTAGTAGTAGTGGTGGCAGTAGTAGTAGTAGTAGTAGTAGTAGTAGTAGTAGTAGTAGTAGTAGTAG
>JAQQSW010007480.1:0-13695 GCA_028646575.1 Pseudocheirus occidentalis | reverse complement strand
GCAGCAATAATAATTACAATTCATATTTGTCTAGAACTTTGAGAGTTTCAAGGGGGTTCCTCAACAAAGGTAGAAGATACAACAATGTTTTTTGAAATCTGTTTTCCTAAGATCAATAAAATTATATTTCTTTCTAGGCCTTTGAGCAGTGATAGTCCTAGGAAGCTTCACAGTGAGTAAACAAATATGAATATATGGTTCCTATTCCTATGAATATAATTGTCACCATTAAAGTCACCAGTTTAAATTAAGAAGTGACCAGGCCATATACATACACACATATGCCTACATATATATGTTCACACATATGTATCTCCTAAATGAAATGTGAATAGCAATAGCTTCATCTGAAATTCATCTTTAATAATCTGTGTATAATGAATTTATCTTTATAGGGTAAAAACTTTTTCAAAGATAAATCTATGCACATAGGTATATAGGTGTGCACAGAGAGCTTGGGACTGGCATATCTAGGTGTACCAGCACATAATGGAGCAAACACTTCTATAGATCCTTCCCCTCTTTATCAGTTTTGAAATCCCTTTCTTCTCAAGGGAAGTGTCAGTGGTAATGCTAACCCCAGGATGTGCTGGCAAAACCAGACTCTGTACTTGCCATAGGGTGTCCTAGGAGAAATAGCACCTCCCTAGTGTGAGGGATTGCTGAGCCCTTGTCAAGACTGCTCATCCACCTTGGGTGACTGCCTTCATCCAACTGTCAACCTTAGCTCCAAGAAGCTGTAGTATGAATAGCAGCCACTCCCTGATAAACCATCTTAGCAGACAACCAAAACCAAGTTGAGGGTAGTCAAGAAGGCTTCAAAAATGTCAGTAAGTTAGGGGGACGTCTAAGTCAAGTATGGGAAGCCTTTTCCTGGCAGAATGGGTGGATTAGAACAAGCTGTTCCAACAGCCAAGAAGGCAGCTAATGGAGCTGCTGTGGAGTGCTTAGAGCTCTGTTAGGCATTGAAGATGCCCACTCTATCCCAGGCCATTGCCAGTAATCCTGACTTTTGTCTTGCCACAGAACTTCTATGACTCAGGAAGAGAGAGTGAAGCTGAGGACTCCTCAACTCTGCCTCACTTAAATCAAATTCATGTGCACGTCATCACTCCATTATGTCATTGTTCTTCTTTGAAAACAAAAGATGAACAACAACATGACTTGTTGCAACTGAATTTGGCTTATGTTTTGTAGCTTGAAATAGCAAAAGCTAAGAGAGGTGAAAATAAAGATCTCACATGGCTAATTATCAAGCTAGGTGTTACAACTGATGGAGTGTTAGGCCTAGACACTTAAAAATCTGGCCTCCGACATATACTGATTGTGACACTGGACAAATCACGTAACACTGTTTACCTCCATCTCTTCATCTGTAAGATGGGCTGGAGAAGGAAATGACAAATCAATCCTGTATCTCTGCCAAGAAAACACCCAAAAGAACTTATAAAGAATTAAACCCAACTGAATTGATTAAATAACAATAATGACAGAAACACGAAGTTTCATTGACCAGGATTCCACTGTCTTAAGGGAAGATTACAAAATGAAAAGGTCACTCCAATGAGGCTACAACTAAGATTTCTGGATGCTTTTCAATTCAATTGCATGGTAGTATTCCATGACTCATCTGCTTTCAGTCTTGGGTGATGCCCAAGTCTAATGTGCTTCCATCACAGATCCTCCTTTAACTTAAGTCAATATATAAGTATCTACTAATATTCAAGCCATTTCACTAGAAAAATCAGTCAGTCTGTAAACATTTATTAATACCTACTATGTACCAAATCTTAGAAGTCTTTCTCTTGTTCCTCACTTTTCAAAAATTCACCCACCCCTCAGAGCCCAGGTCAAGTTCTGCCCCCTGGACATGGTTTCCATTACCTCATCACACCCATACTCTTGAGATCCTTCTGACTGGGATAAAGACCCCAAAGATCCCTTACCCAAATAAATTCAGAGATTTCTCCAGGTAGAAAAAGAAGCTCTTTATTCTAAAGACAAGTCTCACAAGAACTGGGCGTCACCATCCCAGATATGCCTGGTATAGGGAGGCACCCAACAAAAGGCAAGTAAGCAGTTATATATCCTTGTACAATCAATTCTATGAAACCCCCCCAAATTTCCAGATAAACCCCAAAACCCCCTCCCACCAAAAATGCCCTAATGCTGGATCATTACCCCATTGGTGGGGTAATATGACCTCATAGTCTACGGAGGACTCTGGAAACCCCTCTTGCCCAATACAAAGACATATAGCTATGATTATCCATATGTAGCAAAAAGGGGCTGTCACAAAAAGCCCCTTGCAGGAAGAAGGGAGGGGTAGTAGGGGCACACCATCTGATTTCCCCGAAATCAGGTGATTTACAGGAACATGAAACTTAGGCCTAAAGAGATCTAGGACCTTGCTCAAGTTTGATGACTGTCTCTTTTATTTTATGAGAATGCTTTCACCTATCTCATTCACTTCTTGCCCATATTATTCACTTAGTCGATATATTCTCTAACAAAATCTCGAGTCCCTGGTTAGCCTTTCACTAGATTTGGAATCTGAAGAGGCAAGTTTGAATGCTAGCTCTGCTAATAACTAGCTGGGTGTATTCTGTACAGATTACTGAACCTCTCCTGTGGCAGGATTCACTTCAGGATATTTCCTTCAATGCTGTTCACATAGTAGGTACTCTATAAATATCCATGCACACATGAAAGTCAGACTATGACATTCTCCTGGTGCTACCACCAAGGGAACACATTCACTACATTGGGCAGCTTGGTGGCATTTCCAGAGCTTGTCTGCTTTCAGCAATTTATTCCAAAGCTTCTTGACTGATATCAGTAACAAATGCCTTTGTCGTGCTGCCTAATTTATGATGCCTGGCATATAAGAGAGCTTTAGTTAGTCACAAAAGGACTATTCATTATCATTTGTATTTGGGAACCTTTCTTAATCTTGTATTAACCTAATTTACTCCTCAGGTTCCAAGTACACAGTGTCTTCCATTTTTGTTATACTTTTTACATTCTCAGTAACACGCAGAAGCATCTCATATATTGGGAAATACGAAGGCAAATGACTCAATCATGATGCCACTACCATTTCAAATCCATATCCCTCAATTCAATCCAATTTTAAAAGTAGATACTAAATGCCTACTGTACAGTCTATACAGTGCTTAGGTTCTGGAGGCACAAAGACAAAAAAAAAATTGAAGTAGTCCCTGCCCTCAAGGAACATATATTCTACTGGAGACATGCAGGTAAACAAATCAGCATAATATAAAGATAATCTAGGATACAGAGAGCATTAGCAGCTGGGGGAATCAAGAAAGGTTTTATTGAGGACACTTGAGCTGAGCTTTAATGAACATAAAAATGGCTTTGGAGCAGAGATGGAGAGAAGATGCCTTCGAGGTGTGGAAAACAGCTAGTGACAAGACCTAACAGTAGGAAAGAGGATACAGTTCAGGGAATAGCTATAAGTTCAGCCTAGCTGATGGGGATTAGTATGGAAAGAGGCTAGAAAGGAAAGTGGGGAACAGAGGGCAGAAGTCCTCACATGCCAGCCTAATCGGTGGGAAGCCACCAAAGGGATTTAGGCAGGAAATAATACAGTTAATTGGGGAATGGATTGGAGAGGGATTTTCTAGGTCTCTGACTTCCAGGCTAAAGACTTTTCCTTCTTGAGTCTGTATCCTACTCTCGCTGGATCATGGTGAGGGTGAAATGTAAACAGCCGTTTTTGCGCCATCTCTGAGACTGTCTGAATATCACCCTCACCACGATCCAGTGAGGGCAGGTAGTTTGAGAGTTCAGAGTCATGTGGAAGAAAGATAAGGCTTGTTTTGCTGGTCCCTGGAGGAAAGTACTAGGACCAATGTATCTTGACAAGGTTATTGTGAAGATCAAATGAAGGCTCTTTGAAGAGATTCTCCCAGAACTGCCATTTAAAGAGGCCACTGGGGCCAGCCATTTCTCTATTTCCTGTCAGGCTTCACTCCTCTGGATTTCTCCCTCATGACTCACAAACCTATTCATCCTGGAAGATCACTTCAGCCTTGGACCTCATGAACCTTAGAAGCTCTCTCTGGCCCTGAGGCCCATCTCTTTGTTTGGAAGGCTCCTCGAAGCACCTCGATTGAAAGGAGGGTGCCTAGGCCAGTCAGTCATCTCTTCATTTCCTATCAGGATGCACTCCTCTGTAATTCTCCATTATGCACTATGAAATATTTTCTCTCTCCCCCATGCCCATCCTACTACACCCTACTTTTACCTCCCATGTAAGTGTTGTTGGTGTTTTTAGCTCCTTGAGGGTAAATTTTCTTTCTGCTTGTTTTTATAGTCCCAGCTTTTAGCACCTGTGCTTAGCACTTGGGACAAAGTAAGTGCTTACTAAATGTTTATTGACTGACTTATGTGTAAATTACTTGGCAAATCTTAAATTGTTATATAAATGCTAATTGCTATGAATGTAACTATTAATGCTGTAGGGCACTTAAGATAAAGAATATATGCCTTCTTGACCATTAGAAAAGTCTGAAAGTTTAACGTAGTCCTTTGGAAGTTAATCACTGGAGGTCTTCATAAAGAGGCAGGCTGATCACCCACTAAAAGTGTTGTGCAAAGGAATTATGCTTTCAGGTGAAGGCTGGACTAAACGTCATCTGCAGTACCATCAAACAACAACAGTAACAACAACAACATCTTTGAATTTTCTATTCCAGGGCCAGAAGTAGCCTTGGAGGGACTCTTCTGCAATGGAAAAACTTCATGTCCCATATCTTTCATGTGGCTATGATGTGGAATCTTGGACAATTAAATTATCCCTTTACATTTCACTTTCTCATTTGTAAAATGAGGCAAAAGAAATAAGATGTCTTCATCTCTCTCCCAGCTGCACTGTTGGCTCCTCCGCTCCAAACTTTATCTGGCTGTTACCTAGGAACTCATTCCGTGCTTGGTCTACACATTGGAAGTTCTCTCCCTGAATCTTCTATTAGTGAGTTGTTCCAAGAACTTTGAATTTGAGGAGGAGGCCCAGGTCAAAGATTCTTCATCCTTCCTCAAGCTGTACTGCTGAGTCTTCTCCAAAGAATTCCTTACCTTCTTTCTTCCCTTCCTCTTTTCAGCTTCTGTATATTTCTTGTCTTCCCCCATGAGAATGTATAATCTACAAGTATAGGGGCATGTTCTTCTTTCTGCTTCTTTTTGTATCCATAGCACTTCTGACAGTTCCTGAGACTTTGTGAGCACTTAATAAAATACTTGTTGATTGCTAAATGACCTTTAAGGTTTCATTGGATTTAGGGATATGATCAACATTAGAGGTCACTTAGTCTAATTTGCTTATGTTAAAGATGCAGAAAAGAAAAGTAATCTGCCCCCTAGGTACTCAAAGAGTAAAAACCACAACCAAGATTTAAACCCATGTCCTTTAGGTCTGGATCTAAGTTAAGTATGCTTTCCAATAGCTCTAAATATCTCTGTTGCATATTGCAACCTTGAACTCAAAGTCTTAAGTAAGCAAATTATAGAGTCAACTAGGTGGCCCAATGGATAAAGTGCTGGGTTTAGGGTTAGGAATAGCTATGTTCAAATCTTTTCTCAGACTCTTACTAGCTGTGAGACCCTAGGGATATCATTTACTCTCTTTTTGCCCAAGTTTTTTCATCTGGGTATGAAGAAATGATCATCAATTAAATAATATTAAGATATAAATATTAATTATTATCAATCCTCATTTCTCAATGGGTTTATAAATAGGTAAGTGATAGATATAGACAGACAAATAGATCACTTCACAAACCTTAAAGAGCTATTTTAAGCATAGTTATGATTAGCTATCATTCCTTCCTAGTCTGTCCCACTGCTAGAATCTTCCCCTATTACTTTCCATCTGTCCTATAGACACATGTTCAATGTATATGGTTCTTTGTATGTTGTCTCCAACATTAAAATGTAATTTCCTTGAGTTCAGGGAATGGGTATTTGCCTTTCTCTTTAGTCCGAGGACTTGATACAGTACCTGGTAAGTAGTAAGTGCTTAATTATTGTTTAGTGACTGAATGATTTCCCATGCATTATTAGATTCTTCCCAATGACTATTCATTGATTGGTTATTGTATGCCCTGCCTTATGCAGATGCTACAGAGGATATGACAGGTAAGACACATAGTTCCTGCCTACCCTCAGGTCTCTTACAATATAATTGGGGTGATTAGATTAGGTAACAATTAGAGAACCAGACTAAGGGAGATGAGAGGAATAAATATTTATTTGGTACCCACTCCATGCCAAGAATTGGGCCAATTTCTATTATCTCATTGAATCCCCATAACAACCCTGGGCAGTAGAAGCCATTATTCACATCCCCATTTTTTTAGCTGAGGAAATGATTGCAAACAGAAGTCTAGTGATTAACCCAGGGTCACATAGCTAGTGCGTATCTGAGACCAAAATCTGAGAACTCTACTCTTCCTAACTTCAGGCCCAGAGCTCTAGTCACTGAATCACCTTAGATGCCTCAGTTGTATAGCTAAGGCACTCAGCTCCCTGGACAGTCTAAAAGAGGACATATCATTGTGAGTTGGAATATGAAGAATTGTTAAGGAAAGTAAATGGACAAGGCAATCAGCATCATAAAAGGATAAAAAAAAGTGGGAATAAGAAAATAAAATAGGAAGAGAAATAAGGACTGGAGTAGAAGATATTGATCACTTTTTAAAAAAATTTCCCATCACATGGTATTCCTCAGAACTAACCAGAAACCTGAACTGTAATTGGCTGATTTGGGGCTGCTAGCTAAGCAGCTTACCTGTTCTGTGACTCAATGTCTCCATCTTGTAACAGGGCATTATCTCATTGGCTCCCACTTAGCTCACAGAGGTATTCCGTATTAATGAGTTTAATGCTCGAGGCATGCTTAGAGCTCTCTGAAAGAGAGGCACCAATTATTATGACTATAATCATCACTTAGCACACGCCTGCTTTGCTTGAACCCATTACTCACGCTTTTCTCTCCCAGGAGGGACCCTCTGAATCTCTCGGGGTTCATATGCATGCCCTTTAGGGGATGAACTTAGCTAGTTCTAAATTTGGAAATGAACACTTGCAAATGTTTGTGGAATTAGAGAAAAATGGTAAAGCCTAGATTTTCTCAGAAGATTTATTTTAGGCAATGGAGAAGGGAGAGAGAGCAGCCCAGATCTCTAGCATGGTAACAAATTTCCCTGTGTGCCCAGCCCTAAGCATTTCTTGGTTTTCTCCACTGCTCTCTTTCTATTTCCCCAGTTTGCAATGACAATTCAGATATGGAGTTCACATTTCTCAAGGAAGGAATACTGCCAAGGTTTTTAATCTTATGCAGATGCAATGTTATTCTGATTATGTTGTGATACAGCTTCTAAAAGCAAGTTTAAAAGGGGGGAGGGGGTGGGAAAAGGAGAAGGAAAAAAAGCCAAAAAAAAAAAAAAACAAATATCCACCAACCCATATGGTCAATAATTGCTGTTTAATAGTCCTCCTATTACAAACCTAAGAAGCAGCAGTCAGAATTACCAGTAGAGGATTAATAAACAGGAATGAGTTAATAGTGCATAAAGACCTTCTAGTGGAACAGTGGGGGAGTTGAATATTCTTTTCTTAAGTCAGCTGTAAGTAATTACTACATGGTGTGCTTCTGACTATTACCATAACAGAGCAATTGGACGTGAAGAATGGATAATATTATGGACACGGAGGTATTTTTAGAATGTCAGCACTGAAGCAGGTAACTGACTGGCCTACCACAGCACAAACCTTTAAATAAGTTTAGACGACTTTTTTTTCATTTTTCTCTCTTTCCCTCTGACATTTAGCCCTGGAAGAATTTTTAAAAGATCAATCTAATAAATTATTTAAAATAACTTTACAAAGAGGGGGCCTGTGATATGTAAATAAGAAAGCAAGGCGAGAAGATGGGCGCGTGGAGAAGCAAAGGCCCAAAAAGCCCAGGTGTACAGAAGCATCCAGCTGCTGTTTCAGTAACTACATAATCACAGGTTCCTTCCTGTCCCTTTGAGAGCATCGCCTTCATCTGCCTGAATGCAGAGCCTGCTTGACTGGCTTTTGCTGGCTGCTCAGGTGAAAGCAAAAATATTCAAATAAGAGCTGTAACTGTGATTGCTGGAGTTGTGGGTTTTCTAAAATTGAGTTAGTCATCCTCAGTGATTTAATGATGCATATCATTTATTTTAAAATATTATTACAGGGGCATTGACTGAGATGCGGTGCCTTCTTCGCGGGACTGTCCATTATGCTATGCGGCAGGGTTTTTCATGGACGGCTACAGGCTGAGATATTGTCTAACGGCACAACATATGTTCTCAGATAAAAACAGCTTGAGACTTTTGATTCAGAGAGTAGTAATTTTGCAAATGCACACAAATATCATTTAAGGAATATTTTGAATTTTTCAGGCTATAGGTCCTTCTTCAGCTCCCTTGCTGCACAGGGCTGATGTTGATTTTTCAATTTGCAGGTTTGTTAAGCATCATGGAATGTTTTGGTTCTCAATCAAGAATATTCTTCCCAAGTGGTTCCAAAGTCCTATGCTTGAAAATAAACGTGTCTCCTCTTTGTCTCCTAGCAGCATGTGTCCCAATGCACAATAGCAGGACAAGACAGAGAAACTCGATAGCTTTGATTGTGCCATCCTATATGTTTTTAATCTGCCAGCCTAGTGGGTTGGAAGCTCTCTTCTGTCTGGGAGGCTTTCTCTCTTCTTCAGGAGGTGCTAGTGTTTGGAGTCAGGGGGTGCGGGGCACATCGGGGTATGGTTAGCTACTGGGACTCAGGTCTTCTCCCCAGCAGGGCACCTTCTCCACGTTTTGAAATGGGAGCAGAACACAAGATGAGCCACTTCAGTGCCAGTGACCTCAGTTTCCCACCTGAGAAAAAGAAGAGATGAAGGCTATGGGCGACATGGTTATGCTTAAAGTGAACTTTGGGCAGTGCTTTGAAATCCTCAGATGAAAGATAGAGGGAAAGTGCCTTGTGGCATTTACTTTATTTTATTTTTTTTCCTGAAAATCACATGACTATGCTGAGTTCCATCCTTTGGCCTATTCTGATTCACCAGGAGACAAATCCTATTGTTGAAGAAAGATGTTGCAGCTTCACGTGATTGAGAGTTCTTAACACACAATAACAAGGGGAGATCAGGTAATATGATATCTTGGAGAATACCTCTGTTTAGCCAGGGAAGTTGAACAGAATAGAAGGGGGGGGTGAGGGGAGTAGAAGGGAGGGTGACGATCTGTGCAAAGGTATTAAATGTGAAGATAGAAGATTATGTGGAGAGTAGCAACTTCTCTGTGCCCCTATTTCTTGAGGATATTCTTTAAAAGGAGGATGCCAATGTCTTTATGCTTGAATACTTCCCCATAATACCAAAGAAAGAATGGGAAAAGGGAGAATTGGGTTAATGAACTATAATTTTAGTAAAGTCTAATGCAAATAATGATCCCCCCAAAATGCTAAAGTCTGCAGAGTCTAAGACATTCCAAGACTTAGCAGATGTTCTACTCTTATGTTGCTGATTCCATAGAATTCCAAGATGTCAAACTACACAGTAGTCATTTTTTAAATATATTCATTTTACTTGACTTCTTATACATGGCACTTCAGGTTTATTACATATCCTCCTTTACATCACAAGTTCCTCAAAGTCAAGATATTTATTTCCAGTGTTGCTCATTTTTCCAAGACAATGGTATCACAAAAGAATTCAATTTAAAGAACACTTATTAAGCACAAGCAATGTATTAGACACTAGATACACAAAGGAAAGAAAACAAAACTTTTACCTCATTGAGCTTATAGTTTATTGAAGGGATACACCAAATACATACATTAGCAAAGCACAAATAATATTGAGCAGAGAGAGAGAACTAATTGCTAACAATTTGTCCAGTTTGTTAGAATGCAGATTCTTTTCTTTTGTGTGTTGAACTAGGTGGCTTCTGAGGTCTCTCCTAACTCTCAAAACTCTCTGATTCTGGGAGGGGGAAAGGAGATTGGGAGAAGATGAGGGAAGTCTTCACAGATTAGGTGGCACCTGAGATCACCACAGAAGGAAGATCAAGATTTTGAGACCTGATATGGGGCAGCAGGAATGAATTTCAGGCATGGAGGATAGGTTTCTTTTATCAATACTAAAAGGGAGCATTGGGTTCGAGGATCAGCTAGTAAGCAAATTTGTTCATAATGTAGAGTTTATGAAAATGACTCAAAAGGTGATTGGAAATAGAATGTAGGGGACCTTAAAGGAGTTTGCATTTTATCCTAGAAGCAAAAGAAGAGCTATTGAAGCTGTTTGAATCGAGAAGGAACTTTGACAAGCCTATGGTTTAGATAAACTGTTTCGAAAATTATGTGGAAGACGGATTGAAGGCGGGAAAGATTCGGCTGAGTCTTGGAGAGTCAATAAGTCAACCAGTATTACTAATGTGTATATGTGCCAGTCAATGTGCTACAGTAGGGATACAGTAACGAGCCCTGCCCTTGAGAAGTTCATATTCTGGTGGAGGAGAAAACATGTAAACAATTCTATATGAACATAATTTATATAAACCATATGGTAAGCAATCTCAGAGGGAAGGACCCAACTACTGGGAGAAACTGGAAAGGCCTCCTGCAGAAGAAGGTACTGGGGCTGTCTTAAAGGAAGCCAGAAAGCTGAGAGACAACGTGGAGGAGAAAGAACATTCCAGGAATGATGGACAGCCAGTGAAAAGTCACAAAGTTGTATGCAAGAAACACAAGTAGGCAAGTAAAATTGGATCAAGAAGGTTTGTGGAGGAGAATAAAGTATACACACACACACACACACACACACACACACACACACACACACACACTGGGAAGGAGCAGGTGAAAGGTAAAGTTATTAAGGGCTTTAAATTCCACACAGGAGATTTTCTATTTGATCCTGGTAGCACCATGGATTTGTTAGAGTTTGTTGAGTAAGAGGCCGACTTGGCCAAACCTATAGTTTAGGAAGATCATTTTGACAGCTGAGTGAAGGATGGACTGGAGTGGGGGAAGCCTTGGGGCAACAAGACTGATTAGATGGTTACTAAAATAGTCCAGAGGAGAGGTGATGAAAGCTTATTCAAAGGTGGTGGTTATGTGCATAGAAAAAAATAGAATGGATTTTGAAGGGATTATTTAGAAAGAAGATGACTTTGAAAGTTTGACCCTAAGTGACTGGAATAATGATAGAACACCCCCAAAAACAATTAGCGAAATTCCAAAAAGAGCTTGATTTAGATAACCTTGAGATTGTAGATTAAGCTAGAAGGTATATCTAGATCAAACTTTTTCTTTTCCAGATCAGATAAACTAAAGTCCAGAGATGTTAAGTCTGTCCTTCAAGGTCATCCAGGTAGGAAGTGTCAGAGACACAAGGTCCTAGTAAAGAGACCTGTGGAAAATTTCAGGAGATAAATGATAAGTCATCAAAGGAAACTTAGAACAGTCAGATAGGTAATAGGAAAACCAGGAAAGAACAGTGGCATGTAAGCCAAGGGAGGGGAAAGTATCAAGGAGGAGCAGTTGTCCAAAAGTTTCAAAAGTGACAGAGAAACCAAGGAGGATGAAGAGCACTTTAAGGTCACCAGATTGCAAAGTTCAGAGATCACTGGTACAGCTGAAGATAATCTGTTTCAGTCGTGTGTGGATGTCAGAGGACAGACAGGAAGCCAGAGGAAGAGAAGAGAGTGAGAGGCAAGGAAGTGGAGACAGGAATTAGACATGATTCTTTCTAGGAAGTGGACATAGAAAGAAGAAGCAGTTTTACGGTGAAGATAGCTTAAGGAGATTGAAGGGTCAAGTGAAGGCTTAAACAGGGTGTGCTTGACAACAGCTAGAGACAAAATGTGATGAAACTGAGAGCTCAGGCAAATGTGTTGGTCTTGGCAAGAAGGGTCAACTCTTATACATAGTCATGATTAAAAGAGAAAGCATATGTGAAGATGTAGAGGAATTTTGAGATCTGGAGTAGGAGAGACCAAGGAGTTTATATCAGATGCTCCCATTTTACTCCCTCATGTACAAGACCACTGAATTTGATACAACAGATCCCAGATTTCATTCTATTATAGATCCTTTAAAAAATCTGGGGGACATGGATAGAAGAGGTATTTAGTTTGCCCTGGAGGATGAACAGTAGAAAAGGAGAATAAGGAAACAATACAGCTTATTTTCTTTTACTGTTTTCCCCCTTGTTAAGATTCTGGAAAATATCAGAAGGTTATCAGTGGTCAATTTTTATTTCCTTATTATCTCCATCTAACATCCTCTTGACAGGCAAGTCAAAATTTCCTAGCTGACCTAATTGAATGATCTAAAATAAATTGATGAATGTGCTTAATATGCTATTATATATCTCAATCTGGCTGTTTATCTTAAATTATTACTCAACTCTGTGCCTGTGGCTACACTACTATCTAACAAAATCAGAGAGTTTTAGATTTGAAAGAGTTTAGTGGCCATTTTTTCCAACCCATAACAGAAAAAGAATGGCTGCAATAAAATACTCAATAAATATTCAGCTAACTTCTGTCTAAAAATCCCCAGTGACAGGGAACACACTCCCTTCTGAAGTATTTGATTCCATTTTAATATAGCTGCATTTGTTAGAAAATTTTGGGTTGTTGTCGTTGCTGTTTTTTTTTCCCGCCATCAAGCTTAATTTACCTCAAACTACACTCATTCTTTCCTCTTTTTGGAAAACAACTCCACGTCACTTTTTTATAAAAGCTATGATAGTCTTAGTAACAGCTGAAATTTATACAGTTTTTACAACATTTACAAGCTACTTCCCATGTATTACAGGGTATCCCAAAAGTCTTAGTGAGGTTTTAGGCTTCAACAACTTGAAAATGTTGTTATCCCCAAAACAGACATGAGAAAACTAAAGCCCAGAGAGGTTTAGGAGAAGCCCCCATGGTCACATTGCTAGTAAGTGTCAGAGGTAGAATCCAAACTCTGGTCTGCCCTAGGTCCAAGGACATTCTCTTTCCTATCCCTGCATCATGAGGCTTCCAAGCCATTTCACAGGCAGCAATAATCATGACATCCTCTGTATCATGATTTGAAATGACACACTTAGGATTACAGAAAATTAAAGCTGGAAGTGCCCTTTTCAGTTATCTTCTCTAATATGTGTGAGTTGGAAATGCCTTTACAGTAGTCTTTGACAAGTAGCTCTTTGCCCTCCACTTAAGGCCTTTGAGTCATGGGGAATCTACTATGCCTAAAGAAGTAGTTCATTCTACTTTTAGGTAGCCCTAATGCTTAGGAAGCCTTCCGCTTGTTTCAAAATGAAATCCCCTAACATTTTTCTCATGGCTTCTAGTTATTCACATGAGCAAGTTCGAAGTCTTCAGGAAAGCTTTCCATGCCTTCCTTTCACCTTCACTCAAGTCTTCTCTTCTACAATCTGAACAGGTTATAGGAATACAGTAGGATCTTTTTACAAATCAATTCACATTTATCTTTAATAGTATTAATGGCCTTTAGCTAATAAAGTTTTAAGCTTGCTTTAAGCTTTAATAGCTTAATACTATACTGTGACTTTTGGAACACCCTTTATAGAATAGTGACTATTTAGTTAATCCAATGTAGTAGACCTTATGAAAAATAGATCTTACC
>JAQQSW010007479.1:0-13695 GCA_028646575.1 Pseudocheirus occidentalis | reverse complement strand
TATATATATATATATATATATATAATTACAGTTTTATATGTACTGATGGGTCTGAGTTTTTCCTCTGATAGAATGCTGATTCCTTGTGGATAAGGACTATTTTGTTTTTGTATCCCAGGTTCCTAACATAATGAATGTTGTTTGACCCATAATACACATTTAATAAATGTTTGGTTAGTTATCTGATATAATTTGGAATAGGCAGTCACTACACCAGAGGCCTGACTGGCAGGTTAATGTTGCTCATATAACCTAGTGTTCCAGAGGAGATTGTGGGAAAATTTACCTTTTATTCTAGTTGAAACAATTTAGTTTTCTTTGTGGAGGTATATCTGAGTTACAGAAGGAACTAGTAGGGTAGTGGACCAGGGAAATAGAATTTAGCTGAAGCCAGATTTAAAATAAGGGTAAGGTTCAGACTGAAAAACAATCAACTAGGGCAGGAGTAGGAACCTGTGGCCTTGAGGCCACATTTGACCTTCTAGGTTCCTCAGGTGCATCCTTTTGAATCCAAATTTCACTGGACAAATCCCCTTAATGAAAGGATTTGTTCTGTAAAACTTGAACTCAGTCAAAAGGCCACACTCAAGAACCTAGAAGGCCTTGAGGCCACAGATTCCCCATCTTTGGACTAGGGCAGTGGCCCTCAACCTGTGGGTCAGGACCCCTTTGGGGGTTGAATGACCCTTTCACAGGGGTCACCTAAGACCATTGAAAGGACATTCCAATGGACTTAGGAACCTAGACACCTCTCCTCTTATCTTCTGCAGGAGGGTTTGCCCACATGCAGATACACCCACATACCAGTATAGAAGGGTCACAACATTAGGAAGGTTGAGAACCACTGGACTAGGGGTTTTAGACTAGATAATCTCTAGAGTACCTTCCAAGATTCTGAGATTGACAGGATACTAGGTAGAAGATATTTTCAATTCACAGTAAAGATGATGGTGTATCTATAGGGGAAAAGTTATCCTTTTATGTCTTAATTGAAATCATTACATACATACTCTTTGAGTTTTTAGCAAATCTTATGTGGAATGTTATATAACAGTTTTTTGTTACTGTAATAATTCATTACAATTTCTAAAAATTCTTTAAACTTCAATGTTGGGAATCATTGTGAAAAAATAAACTTAACAGAAAAGGAAATTCGCAAGAAGTAATTAATCAATTTAGTCCCAGTATATAGAAAGATACATAGCTGTACAGACACATAAACAAATGAACTGGGAGATATTTTGAAAGGAGAGAATTTGAGGGAATTGTTGTACCTTATTTTTCTTGATCTCCCTCATTGAGTAACTTTAAGTTATACAGAAAATAACTGAGAACCAAGAGAAAAAAGGTCTGTAAATAGTACTTCATGTGCTGAAACTAATGAGTTTAGTATTTGTGGCTTTCCATTCATTACACAGACACTTATTTTATACATAATTCTAACAAGTTTGTGTTTCTAGTTTATAAGTTCCCAGCAAGTTTGGAGTAGCAAATAAGAATGAGAAAAGAAGAGCCAATACCTGCCCAGGCTATTCTTCTCTCTCTCTGTCTCTGATGGCAATAAAAGGTGAGGCTACAGAAAATCTGTGAAGAGCAGGCTTAAGATGTATGATTGACTGTCCCCCCATGACTTTTTATTCTGTGCAGTTCTTGTCTATGCCTTCCAGTAAATCCTCCATAATGGATGTACATAATGTGTTAGAGGTCTGTCTTTGCTTCTTTAATATCTCTGGTAAAAGTAGATGCAGTACATTCCAAGACCATTTATTTACATAAGCATAGCCCTACATCAATGCTTCAAGTGTTTATCACTGAAAGGCAGTTTAGTATAATGAAAAAAATGTCTTGCCACTGACTTGCTGTGTGGTGGTTGGCCAGGAACTTTATATCTCCGGACCTTAAAATTTCTCATTTGTAAGATGAAAACATATTAGTAGTAATTCAACATTGTGAAATAAATTAACTATGAAAAGCATAAAGAACCCTTCTCAGAAATACATTACATACAAAAAGAAGTACTGGGGCCAGAAGATAGCCAACTTGAAAAGATAGAAAGGGGTTTACAGAGATAACTGCCATCAAAAAGCTAAAATTCTGCCCAGAATAAGTGAATCCTTGAGATAAAAAAAACAAGATGATAAGAACACAGTTGAAAACAGAAAAACCTAATGTGAAGATTACTAATGGCTATACCAGGAAATCAGACACAGCTGATGAATAGTGAAAAATTCAAAGATTTTGCATGGGGAAAAAAATTGACAATTAGTTGTTTGAAGAAGCTAGAAAAGAATTTTCAGTTGAAGCAGAAAATATATATCAGGTATGTCAAAAGCTATGGAATGGTATGCATATCACTAACAAATGTATTATTTGTGAAAAATTCTATATTGTGAAAAACTCTACAGAGATCATTTATCTACAGAGATAAATGTCTTGCCATGTGTCACCTGCAGAGAAGACATTTTGCATGTTACATGGGAAGAAGTTACAGTTAATTGGAAAGTACAATTGGTCTGTGCATGTCAAGTCATTCCTGGAAAGGTCCGTGTCTCTCCTAGTGAGTCTTCAGTATCCTATTCATTTGTTTTTAAATGAAAAGTAGGAAAGTTTCAACAGATTTCTTCTGTACAATGGGATCATAGCTTTAGAACTGGAAGAGATATTAGAGATCATTTAGCAACTCCTTAATTTTGTAGATGAAGAAACTGAGGTCAGGTTCCCTGCAGTCACATGACTTAGTAGCTGATCTGATATTTGAGCTCAGGTATTCTCTGAATCCATTGCTCTTTCTACCATACCACACCATTTCTCTAATCAAGAAGTCTCAAAATAACCACCAGTTATCTGTGAGCAAAGCCTCTTTGTGCTTGAGTCACTTTCACATAATATGGTATATGGAAGCTCAGGGAGAAACATTAAGAATAGTAAATCCTCACATGCTTGTGCATTTATGGATAAAAAAGGGCATTTGACTTGAGGGACAGTAACAGCAAAGCATGTATGTCAGAGTCTTTCCCAGGTGTGACTACTGCTTCAGCTCAGAACCTTTTTTTGTTTCCTTATTGTCTACAGAATAAAGTTCAAATTCCTTCCAACATTTACTCTGATTTCTTGCAGAATTGTTTGACTCTTCTGTCCTTCACTATCTTTGTGACCTTGAGCAAGTAGTAAAATCACCTCTGTGAAATGAAGCATTTGAACTAGATGACTTCCATATGTATATCATACTCTTTCCTCTTGGTTCACTGATTCCATACTTGATTAAGACAATAGTCCTTCATGATGGTCCCTATCTTTGTTCAGATCGTTTCTTAGAATCTTTTTTTCCTCCAGCTCGGATCTTAAAAAAGGTAATAGGTATTCAAGATACACAGGTAAATACACATAAAAATGGACTTCAAAATAATAGGCAGATTAAGACAGCTACAGGGGGAAAAATAGCTATGAAAACAAACTAATATTATTGCAAAGAAGAGATCAAGAAAAGCATTAGGGGAAATTTGGGAAGGAAAGGACAGTTTTCAGTTGACTTTTTCCATAAGAACTGTGGTGATGTAGTCTGCAGAGTAAAATGGCTTATGTATCTAGTGATTTGGGGATTGTAAAGGGAACCAATTTTTTTTATCCATTACTGTAATTTCATCACCTAATTTTTTTCCTGTGTTCTTCTCCTCTCCCACAGCTATCCCATATGACAAAGAATATTTTTTTTTAAAGAAAAAAAGACCTAGTTCCACATCCAAGGATATTTGGGGGGAGATGGGGAGAAGTGATGTCCTCTCTGAGTTGAGAATAATTTTCTCTACTTTTAAGAAAATTCTTTGTAAAAGTTACTTTCTAGTGTATTTCGTTTATACTAGGAGATATTATGGGACTGCTAGGTGGTCCAGTGGCCCTGGAGTCAGGAGGAACTGAGTTCAAATTTGTCCTCAGACACTTAACATTTAACTAGCTGTGTGATCTTGGGCAAGTCACTTAACCCCAATTGTCCTGCCTTCCCTCCTCCAAAAAGCAAAAAATTAAAATAAAAACTAGGACATGTTTGCTAAAATACATTGGAGAGAGAGAGAGAGAGAGAGAGAGAGGTAATATGATATAATAGAGAGATTTGAGTTGGGAAATCTAGCCTCAGACACTTGCCCATGATCATGTATCTAGGAAGACAGATTTAATCTGAGTATGTTTCCTATTCTGTAAAATGGAGATAATATTACTTGTAATGAGCACCTACTTCTAAGATTATTGAGAGGCAGATAATTAAATGATTATGTGAAAGTGCTTTGCAAATGTTAAAATACCATGTAAATAACAGTTGTTACTCCATTTAATCTTGTTTATATATGGAACTACTGAGAACCAAGAGCTAATGAATGGGCTAAAGTATAAAATGACAGAAATTTCCATTGAGGGATAGTCAGAGTCGACAGTAAATATTTATTAAATACCTACTGTGTACCCATCATTGTGCTAAGCACTAGGGATAAAAAGAAAAGCATAATATAATCCCTGTCCTTTAAGAATTCACAGTCTAAAAAGACAATACATTAAAAAAAAAAGCTGAAAAGTTGGGAGGGGTAAGAGGGAGCAAGAGAAGGAAATGATCTGGGGAAGTTTATAGTTCTAGTGTTGACTTCATCTTACAGAATAATGAATTTCTGGAGATTAGTTGTTGTTGTTACTATTTGGGGTTTTATTGGCAAAGATACCAGGAGTGGTTTACCATTTCCTTCTCCAACTGATTTTTACAGATGAGGAGGTTGAGGCAAACAAGGTTAAGTGATTTACCCAGGGTCTCATAGCTAGTAAGTGCCCGAGGTCATATTGAACTCTGATCTTCCTGACTCCCTATCCACTGTACTGCCTAGCTGCCCTTCTGGAGATTATGCAAATTGTGTCCACCTTCTCTACTGGGGATTGGAGAAGGCATGGTGAGGAGGTGAGATCTCGTTTTAAAGTTGTTTTCATCTTGCAGATTGATGAGTTTCTAGAGATAAGGAAGTTCATAAAAGTATCCAGGTAGGAAATTAACCCTATAAAAGACAAGTTTTCCTAAATTTTGATGATGTTGTACAGGGATGGGGAACCTTTTCATGTTTAAAGGCTACATTAGTATTTTATTGTAATCAAATAAGTCCGCATTCAAGAAATTTCAATTAGATACACTTTTAAATGTATATTATTTTGTAAAAGTAACTGCTGTGTGCTTAATAATTTCAAAAAATGAAAATTATTTGTTAATTTTCAAGTTAACCAACCTTTTAATGACTTGTGTCTGCTTTTTGTTGAAAAGTATTTGAATATTTTGTTTCAGCTGATCCACTTAGATAGGTATCAGTCATTTGTGACATTAAGGGCATCTTCATTTGGATTGGGTAGGAGAATGCAGATTTGCGGCAATAAATGATTGAAAATCAGATCACGCTCTAGTAAGTGTTAAGTGTCTGATTTGAACTCAGGTCCTCTTGACTCCAGGGCTTGTGCTCTCACCTAGCTGTCTCTTCATATTTCAATTGGTTCTTTCTTAGCATCAAACAATGACTTTTAAATCTACTGACAACTTAATCATCTATAGTGTTTGGGTTTTTTTTGGAGGAGGGAAGGCAGGGCAATTGGGGTTAAGTGACTTACCCAAGGTCACATAGCTAGTAAATGTGTCAAGTGTAAGAGGCCTTATTTGAATTCAGGTCTTCCTGAGTCCAGGGTCAGTGGTCTATTCACTCTATTCACCTAGCTGCACCCATCTGTAGTTCTTTAGGTGCCTTGGTGATATCTGCTAAGTGAGGCTGAATTGCTCATTTGAGTATGATGTCATGATTCTCCAAATCAACCTTTCATTGTATTCTCCAATTAATAGGTCTATAACAGCTACATATTCTTCCAATGATTCTCCTAAACTGGGGCGGGGGGGGGGGGGGATGTCCAAAATTTCCTTCTTGAAGAGGTGTTTTGAAAAAAGATAGCTTTTTTCAAAATGCTTTTTTTGGGTCACATATCATCTATAAGACTTAGTTTTACCTTGCAAAGACATTTTTAAATTGATTTGACACATCACCCCAAAATGAAGCATTCCCATAGAAATCTTTTCAATAATTCACATTGTTGATTCTGTTCTTCATAAAATTTAATTATTTATTCCCACAGAGATAAAATTTTGGCTATTGCCTGTCCCTGCAATAGCCAACACTTCCTAATGCTGCGACCCTTTAATGCTCATCTGTGGGCATATCTGCATGTGGGCGCAACTGCCTGGAGACAGAGGAGCAGTGTCTCAGTTCCTAAGACCATTGGAAATGTGTTTTCCATGGTCTTAAGGGACCCCTGTGAAAGGGTCCTTTGACCCCCAAAGGGGTCGCAACCCCCAGGTTGAGAACCACTGCTTTAGAATAATATAGCAAATCCATACTGAATACCTCTAAGTTCAACTTTATAGCATGTTATGAAACTGGTGATACCTTGTTGCATTTGCATGAATGTAGGTAACAATACTTACAGCTTGTTGCATAGTGTTACTTAAAATAGCTTTAGTACAGAAATTTTGCTAATGCATGATACAATGAAAAGAAATGAGAGCATCTGAATTTGTTAATATATTTTTTTTATCTCTGCAATAAACTCTTCATGTTTTCTTGTGGAAGGTATACCATCTGTACATATATTCATGTCTGTCTGTATCTGTTTCTATCTATCTATCTATCTATCTGTCTGTCTATCTGTCTGTATGTATCTATCTATCTGCCTGTCTGTATCTATCTGCCTATCTATATTTGTATCTGTTTCTGTTTGTCTGTCTGTCTATCTGTTTATCTGTCTGCCTGTCTATGTCTGTCTATCTCTATGTCTGTCTGTCTCTCTCTCTCTCTCTATCTGTCCAACCTCATGACATTTATCTTGAAAGTTGTTGAAGATATCTATTCCCCATGTTGTCTTTGTAAGAGTGCCCAAAATAAGTAACCTTTCATAGAAAGCAAAGAAAATCTTCTGTTATGACCTGAAGTATAAAACCTGTGGCAAGTCAGTAGTATCAGTTGATTCATCCAAAGTGATTGAATAATATTTTTCAGTAGTGATTCAGTAATAAAATTCAATATTTTTCTTTTGCAGTATTGCATGAAATTGTTCTTGTTAAGTTGAAGACTGATTCATGCTGCTGTTCAGTTATGGTTCTCCTTGAAAGAGGCAGTTGTTTGTACTTTGAAACTTTATCAGGATCTAAGCATCCTAAAACCTGGACAATGTATTCTTTCACAATTTCTACAGCACTGAATGACTTCCTTTTTCCCCTGAGTATATAAGCTACTTTATAAGTTGCTCCAGTGGCATTATTTCCAGGTCTTATTGCTGCTTCAAAGAATTGTCTTTGATTTTTCTTTTCATCTTTTAATGTCTACAATATAATCTTTTACATCTCTCCATCTAATTTAAAATATTTGTGGTCCTTAGGAGTGTTATAATGATGATGAGCATTGAATTTCTTTCATGTTGACATCACAGTATTACAAAGCAAGCAAATCATCTTATCTTTAGCAGAAACAAAGTAATACTGCAATTCCTAGTCCTCATTTTAAAAATCTGTTTTCTTCCTTCAATGGTCTTCTTTGACATTATTGGAAATGCAAAAGCACAATTGATACCAAAAATCTGATATCAGAAGAAATTTATTAAGGAGAAATCCAGAGGAAATGTATACCTGGTCAGAAGTGGCCGGCCTTTGCCCTTTTTGGAAGGAGTGGAGTATACAAAAGCAAAGCAAGTTTTATGCATTAGTTCAGTGCAGCCACACACCCTTCAGAGGATCTCTTCTGGCTAAGACTCATCATCATGCATTATTGCTAAAGAGGCTCTAATTCTGGGTTGGGCATGTTGGATAGTATACATAATACATAAGGCTCATTAAACAGGCACTGTAATAACCCTGGAATACTGACCCCCTTGCCAGTTTAACCTGGATCTTTTCTCTGGGCCTGAGAGTCCCAAGGCCGTTGTCTGCATTCTAATTGGTTGAGCCCACCAGCTATTGCCAGCTTCTTTTTATTTTACTTTAGTGTTGTCTAGCAATTTTATGGGAACGAGGGGCCCAACTCCTCCCAAGGCTACTGTCTGGTCTATTAATCTTACTTTTATCAGTAGTCTTATTTCAGCAGTTTTGCAGTCCTGTGGAAACTTAACACTTTGCTACCTCACAACATGATGGGCTGTTAAATCAGACAGAATTTAAAAATGCTGTTGAGTTGTGCAACTATTTACAAATTCCACTTCAAACAGAGACAAAATAGACTTGCCATACTGGACCACCATAAACTCTCACCAACCAGCCTCAGGTCGTAGTGGTGCCTATCAGGCTGGGGGGTGGGTGGGTAAGGGGGCAGTGCAGAGGCTAGAACTACATGAGTGTAGCGGTCATCAGTTTAGCCCTTATGGCTGACTAATGTTCCATTTGTGCTAGTCAACCTGGAAGATAATATCTCTAAAATTTACTTTATTATTTTAAATTCATTCATTTAAGAAAGATTGGAGTATATACTCTAAGTCTTCCTCAATGTGATATATAGCCTTTGAAAAAATATGGGTTTAACAGATCAACACAGGAAAAAAAAAGAAATGGATGGAAAAATGTATCTTGTCCAGATTGTAATAGGCAGTAGAATAGGACATTGCAATGTTCATCAGTGGGACAGTTAGAATAAATGGACCATAACCTGGACCCAGAATTGACTGAGTTGACTAGATTACAATTGAGTAATTTAAAAGTGTTTTCCGTGATCTCAAGCAGTCATTTTGTGTTTTTTTGGTTTGTTTTTTGAAGGGCAAGTGAGGTTAAGTGACTTGCCCAAGGTCACAGGGCTAGCAAGTGTTAAGGATATGACACTGGATTTGAACTCAGGTCCTCCTGACTCCAGGGCCCGTGCTCTGTTCACTGTACCACCTAGCTGCCCCCATCTTTTTTTTTTTTTTTAAGAGTTAGTATTGATCTAATGATGGTAGTTGTGAATCTTAGAAGACCATAATCTCCACAGAACCAGAATTGCTACAGACTGTGAAAGAGTAATGGAAAAGACATTTGGTGGGTTTAAATGAGTATAACTTGTAGGCAGAAAGTAGAATAAAAGATAACAGAAAAAGGACAGCACAGAATGAGAGTGATAGGCACCCTGAGTACACTTGTATTCATTAAATATTAAAAGATGTAGGGAAAGGTCTATTGTATATTGGAATAAATCTTTGGAAGACTGATAGAAGGAAAAAGGATAATAGAATAGGATTGGGATTATAAACCTATCAAAATATTAAGTGCTCTCAAAACTAAACTACTTTATTCTGAAATGTAGTTAATTTTGTTGTTTACTAAATTATCCAAATTAGATTTTCAAATTTCCACAAAACAGATCTTTTAAGGTAGATTTTTATACTTATTTTCCTATTTAAAGTCACTTAACGTGTGTATGTGTGTGTGTTTAGGAGAAATGAGGTGGTTGAACTAGAATCATTCTCTAATATCCTGGTTTCTCTAATTCCCTCATGTCTCCAGCTCAAAAATTATATAATACTTCTTATTGTATTCAGTAGTACACTTAAACTGCAAATCTATTTAGGCTACTTGGAATCCCAGATCACTATTACTTGGAAGCTTATCACTAGTATTTTTATCTATTATATTACTGGTGAATATTAGTATCAAGAGTGTGCAGATGTAGCTAAAGGAAAGATAGATGGCTTTATTGCATAGTGTCAGCAGCTATTTGCAGAGGTTGTTATGTTTATAATTAAAATTATTGAACTGGAGATTATCCAAAAAGTTGTTGCTTAAAGTTTTATCCAACTTTATAATTGATTCTCTCCTCTTTAGTTGGCTCCTATTTTGATAGTATTTAAAGCTATCACATATTGCAACTTTAAAATGATGTGTTGTTTTCCCCTTGCCCTTTATGTTTTCATTGGCTTGATTGAGTTTGCAATACTAATGAAGTTCTTTTCCCACCTGGCTCATAGAAGATAAGATATGATGTTGTTCATTTGTGTTAGACTTATTATCCTATGGACTGTAGCATTCCAGGCCCTTTTATCCTCTACTATCTCCCTTAATCTGTGCAAGTTAATATTTATTGCTTCCATGACACTATATTCATTTTATTCTCTTATCATTCCCTCTTCTCCTTTTGCCTTCAATTTTCCTCAGCATCAGGATCTTTTCCATTGAGTTCTGTCCTCTTGTTAGGTGGTTGAAGTATTAAAGCTTTAGCTTCAGTTATTTGTCCTTCCAGTGAATTGCTTTCTTTAAGTATTCACTGATATTATCTCCTTGCCATCTGCAAGACTCTCGAAAGTCTGATAGCACCACAGTTGAGGAGTGTTGATTCTGCAGTGCCCTGCTTTTCTTATAGCCCAACTTTCACAGCCATACATTGCTACTGGGGGAAAACTGTAGGTCTGGACCTTTGTTGGTAAAGTGATGTGTTTGCTATTTATTTTTATTTTTCTTTGATTCATTATTTATTTATTTATTTTTAGTTTTCAGCATTCATTTCCACATGATTTTGAGTTAGAAATTTTCTCCTTGTCTTTCTCCTGCACCCTCACTCCAAGATTATCAAGCCTACTGAATTCCCCTTCCCCCACTCTACTCTCCTTTATATCCTCCCCCATCTTCCCCCTAACTTTCTAGTAGGGCAAGGTGGATTTCTGTACCCCAGTGCTTGTATATTTTTCTTACCAGTGCATGTAAAAAGCAATTTTTTAAAAACATCTGTTTTTAAAACTTGGATTTCCAGAATCTTTCCCTTCTTCCTCCTCACCCACCCACACTGGGAAGATGAGCAATTTAATGCAGGTTGTACATGTGTAGTTACACAAAATATTTCCACAGTAGTTATTTTGTGAAAGACTTAACTCTTTCCCTCTATCCTATCCTGCCCTCCCCCCACCCCCATTCTATTTTCTATTTTGACCCTTTCCCTTTTCAAACTTGTGTGCTAACTACCTTCTCCCCCAATCTGCCCTCCCTTCTATCATTCCCCCTTTTAACCCCTTTCCTCCTACTTTCTTGTAGGGTACTGATAGTCAATTGAGTGTGTATGTTATTTAGCCAAATTTAACGAGAGTAAGGTTGACTCATTCCTTTTCACCTTCCTGCTCTTCCCCTCCATTGTAACAGTTTTTTCTTGCCTCTTTTATTTGAAATAATTTACCCTATTCTATCTTTCCCTTTCTCCTTCTCCCAATATATTCCTATCATCTCTTAATTTTATTTTTTTAGATATCTCTTCCTATTCAACTGATCCTGCGCCCAGTCTATGTATACATGTACATACATATACATGTCTATGTATACACGTACACACTCACATTTGTACTTATACACACACACCCTCCTATACATACACATATGTATATGTGTGTGTGTGTGTATATTCATTCTCTTCAACTATCCTCATACTGAGAAAAATCTCATGAGTGACAATTATCATTTTTTCATGTAGGAATGTAAATAGTTCAACTTTAATAAGTTCCTTATGATTTCTTTTTCCTGTTTACCTTATCATGCTTCTCTTGTATTTGAAAGTCAAATTTTCTGTTCAACTCTGGTTTTCTTCATCAGGAATACTTGAAAGTCCTCTTTCATTGAATGACCATATTTTCTCCTGAAGTGTTATACTCAGTTTTGCTGTGTAGGTGATTCTTGTTTTTAACCCTACCTCCTTTGACCTCCAGAATTTCATATTCCAAACACTTCTATCCCTTAATGTAGAAGCTTCTAGATCTTGTGTTATCTTGATTGTGTTTCCACAATACTTGAATTATTTCTTCCTAACAACTTATGATACTTTCTCCTTGACCTGGGAACTCTGGAATTTGGCTATGATATTCTTAGGAGTTTTCTTTTGGGGATCTCTTTGAAGAAATGATTGGTGAATTCTTTCAATTTCTATTTTGCCCTCTGGTTCTAGAATATCAGGGCAATTTTCCTTGAGAATTTCTTGAAAGATGATGTCTAGCTCTTTTTTTGATCATGGCTTTCAGGTAGTTCTGTAATTTTAAAATTATCTCTCCTAGATCTATTTTTCAGGTTGTTGGTTTTTTTCCATTGAGATTTCACATTGCCTTCTATTTTTTTTTCATTTGTTTGGATCTATTTTATAATGTCTTGGTTTCTCATAAAGTTATTAGCTTCCATTTGCTCCAGTCTAATTTTAAGGGAATTATTCTCTTCAGTGAGTTTTTGAAATTTCTTTTCCATCTGGCCAGTTTAGCTTTTTAAGGCATTTTTCTCATTGGCATTTTGGGCCTCTTTTACCATTTGAGTTAGTGTTATTTTCTTCAGTATTTTTTTGGGTCTCCTTTTGCAGGCTGTTCACTGGCTTTTCATTATTTTCTTGCATCATTCTCATTTCTCTTCCCAATTTTTCCTCTGCTTCTCTTACTTGATTTTCAAAATCCTTCTTGAGTTCTTCCGTGGCCTGTAACCACTTCATATTTTCCTTTGAAGCCTTTGATGCAAGAGTTTTGACTGTTGTCTTCTGGTTCCATGTTTTGATCCTTTTTTGTCCCCAAAAAGGATTCTGTGGTCTGATTGCATTTCCTTTGCTTGCTCATCTTGGCAGCCCATTACTTGACTTTTGAACTCTTTCCCACAGTAGAACTCTGCTTCCCGAGTGGAGAGAGGTGTCTCAAATTGCTGGGATTTTTGCAGATGTTCTCAGAGCTTTGAGGAGGGTGCCTTCTCTATAGCTACCACAAGCTCTGGCACACTGGTGTTCCTTACCCCAGGATCATTGCCTAAGACTGTGACCCAGATCCAAGCAGGTCAAAGTAAGAGCAATTACCCTCTGAATGGTCTCTTTTTCTCCCTATGATCTGCTGGCCAGGAATTCCAGAGGCAGCCACAAGGCAGCAGCTCCACCACCTCTGCAAACCCCAGGGCAGGGGCTGGACAGTGCTCTTCTCTCACTTTGGTTGAACAGGGTTCCCCACTGACATTTTACTTTCTCTTTGGTGTTTATTGGTTGAGAAGTCTGGAAACCACCACAGTTGCTGGTGATTCACTTTGCTGAAGTCTGCTTTAGCTGGTCTGTGACTCTGGCTGTGGCTGCCCTACATCTGGGCCCCTGGAAGGCTCACACTGAACTGTACTTGGCTGCCAGCCTGGGGTGATGGACCCTTCCTGTTGACCTGCTAAGCTGCCTTCAGTGGGAGATTTGTTTCTCTCCGTCATTTTATGAGTTCTATGGCTCTAAAATTTGTTTGGAATCATATTTTACAGACATTGGAGGTAGTTGGTTTAGGAGCTCGCTTCCTACTTTTACTCTACCATTCCATCTGTGGTTTTTAGTATGCTGTCCAGATTTGATATAGCTTTCCTTCCAAGGAACCAAGTGTCTTAATTTCATGGGTGCAGTCACCACCTGCAGTGATCTTTGAGCTCCAGAATATAAAATCTGATGCTGCTGCTTCCATTTCTTCTCCTTCTGCTTGCCAGGAATTATTGGGACCAATTGTCACAATCTTGGTTTGGGTTTTTGTGGTTTTTTTTTTTAATGTTAAATTTCAAGCCAGCTTTTGTACTCTTGTTTTTCACCCTCGTTGAAAGGCTTTTTAATTCTTCAGTTTTTACCATCTGAGAAGTGGTATCATCTGCCTATTTGAGATTGTTGATATTTCTCTTTTTTTTTTTTGATAGTTTATTTGTTTATTTATTTTTTC
>JAQQSW010007478.1:0-13695 GCA_028646575.1 Pseudocheirus occidentalis | reverse complement strand
TAATAATAATAATAATAATAATGACATATGTGTTTAACATATGATTTTAGAACTTTAAATCCTAGATTTTTTTCCCTTCCTCCCTTGTCACCCACCCCCACTGGAAATACAAGCAATTCAATACAGGCTGTACATGTGTAGTTATGCAGAACATCTCCTCAATGGACATATTGTGTTATACTGATGATATTTTCCTCCTTTCTATGTCACCCTCCCCTTGTTCTATTCCCTACTTTGTCCCTGTCCCTTTACAGAAGTGTGTGCTTCTAACAACTCTCCCCCCCAAAAAGTGCCTTCCCCTCCATCATTCCCCCTCTCAACCCCTTCCACCCTACTCTCCTTCAGGGCAACATACTCAATTTAGAGTGTATGTCATTACCTCCCTAAGCCAAATTCAATGAGAGTAAGGTTGACTCATTCCCTTTTTCTTTCCTGTTCTTCCCCTCCATTGTAACAGTTATCCTTTGCCTCTTCTATATGAAATGATTGACCCCATTCTGTCTCTCCCTGTCTCCTCTCATTCTATTCCTCTCTCACCTCTTAATTTTACCTTTTAAAATATCATCCCTTCCTATTCAATTGGTCCTATGCTCTCTGTCTATGTACACATATACACACACACTCCCATATGTATTCATATGCATATATACCCTCCTATATATTCCCTTCATCTATCCTCATACTGAGAAAAGTTTCATAAGCTACAATTCTCATTTTTCTGTGTTGGCATGTAAATAGTTCAACTTTCATAAGTTCCTTATGGTTTCTTTTCCATGTTTACCTTCTCATGCTTCTTGTATTTGAGTGTCAAATTTTCTATTCAGTTCTGGTTTTTTCCTCAAGAATGCTTGAAAGTCCTCCACCTCATTGAATGACCATATTTTCCCCTGACACATTGTATTCAGTTTTGTTGGATGTGTAATTCTTGGTTTTAATCCTAGCTCCCTTGACCTCCAGAATATCATATTTCAAGCCCTTTGACCCCTTGGTATAGAAGCTGCTAGATCTTTTGTCATCCTCATTGTGTTTTCACAATACTTAAATAGTTTCTTCCTGATACCTTGCAATATTTTCTCCTTGACCTGGGAAATCTGAAATTTGGCTATGATATTCCTAGGAGTTTTCTTGTTGGGATCTTTTTAAGAGGTGATCAGTGAATTCTTTCGATTTCTATTTTGCCCTCTGATTCTAGAATATTAGGGTAATTTTCCTGGAGAATTTTTTGAAGGATGATTTCTAGGTTCTTTTTTTGATCATGGCTTTCAGGTAGTCCAACAATTTTTAAATTGTCTCTTCTGGATCTATTTTCCACATCAGTATTTTTTTTTTCAATGAAACATTTCACATTGCCTACTATTTTTTTTTCATTTGTTTGGATCTGTTTAATAGTATCTTGATTTCTCATAAAGTCATTTGCTCCACTCTAATTCTAAAAGAATTATTCTCTTTAGTGAGCCTTTGAGATTCTTTTTCCATCTGGCGAATTCAACTTTTTAAGGCATTCTTCTCCTCATTGGCTTTTTGGGCCTCTTTTGCCATTTTGAGTTAGTCTATTTTTTAAGGTGTTATTTTCTTCTGTCAGGTTGTTGACTCTCTTATCATGATTTCATTGCATCATTCTCATTTCTCTCCTCAATTTTTCCTCCACTTTTCTTTTTTGGTTTTCAAAATCCTTCTTAAGCTCCTCTGTGGCTTGTAAGCAGTCTACATTTTTCTTGGAAGCTTTTGGTGTGGGAGTTCTGACTATGTTGTCTTCCTCCTGTTCCATGCTTTGATTCTTTTTGTCCCTGAAAAAGGAATCTAAAGTTGGACTGCTATTCTTACTATGCTTCCTTTGCCTGCTCATGTGCCAGTCAGTTACTTGACTTTTGGGCTGAGTAGCACTCCGTTTTCAGAGGGGAGAGCTCTGTCCCAAATTTCTGGGGTTTTTCACAGCTACCAGAGCTATTAGAAGTCCACAGTCTCTGCAGCCCCCATTAGCTTTGGCTCACTGAAAATGTACCTCAGGACCACTACTCAAGACTGCCATCCCGATCTAGACAGTTCAAGGCAAGGGCACTTAGCCTCTGAATGATCACTTGGCCCCCCTGAATTTGCGGGCTGGGAGCGCTGAAGCAGCCACGTGGTGGTGGCTGCAGTGCTGCTGCTTCAGACCACTTCTAGCTCTGGAGGCAGTCTGTCAGACCCTCTCCCCCAAATTCAGCTGAGTTCAACTGACCTTTTCCCTTTGTCCTTGGCTCTTATGTGTTAGTAATTCTGGAAACCCCACAGCTGCCAGTGATCTGCTCTCATGAAAGCTGTAGCTAGGGCTTCTCCTGGACAGCCTGGGGCTAAAACCACATAGAACTGGGCTCTGCCCCCAGCACGCTGCAATGAGCCCTTTCTGTCCATATGCTGGGCTGCCTTCAGTGGAAGCCTTGTTCCTCTATCATTTTATGAGTTCTGGAGCTCTAAAATTTGTTTAGATTTATATTTTATAGGTATTTGAGGTAGTTATGGGAGCCACAGAGTTCTCCTGCTTCTATGCTGCCATTCTGATTCCACACCCCCCCCCTCCACAAAGAGTTATTTTCTTCAGTGAGATTTTGTACCTCTTGCCATTTGGTCAATCCTGATTTTTAAGGAGTAATTTTATTTAGTATTTCCATTTTTACCAAACTATTCTCTTTTTCTAAATTTTTTTTTGCATTGCTCTCAATCCTTTCCCAATTTTTCTTCTACCATAATGTTTTTTAGAATCATTTTTGACTCTTTTTTTATCTCTTTCATTAGCTTTTTCTAGGGATTCATGTTGTACCTGTGTCCAATCTGCATTTTTCTTTGAGGCTTTGCCTATAGACAGTTTAAAATCACTGTCTTCCTCTGAGTTTGTGTCTTGAGCTTCTCTGTTGCCACAGTAGCCTCTTATGATCAGGTTCTTCTTGTTTCTGCTGTTTGCTAATTTTTTATACCACTTCTTGAACTTTGATCTTTTACAACCTTCTACTTTTGCAGTTTGATCTGTAAGTCTATGTTTTTGGTTCTTCCAGTGTGGAGTGATCCAAGATTTGTTCACTGCTCTCCTGATCTGTACACTGGTCATTATCCAGTTAGGTTCCTCGCTGCTTCATGAAAGCTGTGACTGTTCCTCTCAACCCTGGAATTGTGACCCAGATCTAGGTAATAAGTGATAAATCTGCCAAATGGCACATGATCCCAGTGCTCCCAGTAGAGGGATTCCTTAGGATCTCTTTTTAGCTCAGTGTTCAGTTCCTTTAGGTGTTGCTGCAGTCCCAAAGCTGTGACACTTCTGATAATCTGAGATCCTAGCCAGCCCTCGCCCCCCAGTGTCTGCAGACCTCTCTTTCTGTCTTCCTAAGCTGCCCTATGTTAGAAAAATGACACACTGCAACTTTTTCCTGAGACTTGCTGTAGGGTTAATGGAATATAAGATCTTTCCATCCATTAATCGGTCTATGTGACCACATGTGATCCTTTTTTTTTCCTTGGAACACGGGTCATGTTCTTGGGTCTAAAGGTTCAATCATGGATATCTTGCTGCTTTGAGCTCCAGACTAGTTCTCAGCTGTGATACATCTTGAGTCACATAGAGTCCATCAGGTGATTCAGGGAGATTTATATTTCTGTGGTGGAGGAACTTGCCTAAGGAGAAGCTTGCTTAGGGGGAAGCTTGCTTAGGGGGAGGTTTGCTACTGAGAGGGCAGTATTTTACTTTGGGACTCAAACCAAAAATAAATCATCTATCTGTCTGTCTATCTATCTATCTATTTATCTATCTTTCTATCTATCTATCTATCTATCTATCTATCTATCTATCTATATTTGTGTATATGTCTGTTTCTGTCTGTATATTTTTTAAAGAATGAGCTTATACTAAACCCCACAAAGACAAAGATCTCCCACCCCACTTTCCCTGGGAAATAGGTGGCTCCTCAAGGCAGCACATATTGGGAAAACTAAACATCGTCTGCATTAGACCTTGTTGAAATTTTGTGTGGAGCATGTATAGGTGCTAGAACTTCTTCCCCAGACTCTATATCATGTCATAAATCCTTCTAAAGTGGCAGGATAAGAGAGTCACATCCATTGATGGTGTGACCATTAAGTTAGCCAGTTCCTCCTCCTCTCCTCCTCAAAGGCCACAATGGGACACTGGAAAGAGCATTAGATTTGAAATTGGTGGACAAAATTTCAGATTTCGGTCCTGTCACTTTCTACCTGCTTTCTAGGCCTCAATTTCTTCACCTATAAGCTGAGGGGATTGTACTAGATGACCTCCAAGCCCCTTCTTACTTTAAATCTATGATCCTATAATCCCAAAGTCCTTCAGAAACACTTCATGCAGTGGTGAGCGCAGTTGCTCATGACTCAGAGGAGATATATTCACTGAACAGACTTTAGAGCTCTTGTCATTGTTCACTTTTCACTGCTATATATTGTGTGTGGGATATTAACAACCAGACCACAAAGCCCTACTCTTAAATACGCATCCATCAAAATGAGCAATCACTCCCAAAATGCAAGACCATGGCAACCCTTTCTCCTCTCTGACACTCATCCTCTGATCTCATGATGACTCCAGAAATGATGTTCTATGTATGCACAAACTCTACCCTGACATATAAATACTCAGTTCACAAACTAAAACATTAATTGAAAATACACACTCATATGCCCAAAGAGTTATAAAAAGGTGCATACCCTTTAACCTAGCAATACCACTTTTAGGGCTATATCTGAAAGAGATCATGCAACTGGGAAAAGGACACATATGTACAAACATATTTATAGCAGCTTTTTGTGGTGGCCAAGAATTGGAAATGGAGGGGATATCTATCAATTGGAGAATGGCTGAACAAGTTGTGGTATATGAATATAATGGAATACTATTGGGCTATAAGAAATGATGAGCAGACAGAGTTATACAAATTGATGCTGAATGAGTGAGAGCAGAACCAGGAGAACATTGTACACAATTACATCCATGTTGTATGATGACTGACTGATAGACTTGGCTCTTCTCAGCAATGCAAGGATCTAAGACAACTCCAAAAGACTCAATGGAAAATGCCATCCACATCCAGAGAAAGAAATATGGAGTCTGAATGCAGATTGAAGTATAATATTTGCTGTCTCTCTTTTTTTGTTTTGTTTCTTCTTTTTCATAGTTCATTCCATTGGTTATATGTCTTCTTTACAATATAAGGTGAAGATATATTTAATATGAATGGTTTTGTAGAGTCTATATCAGATTGCATGCCGTCTTGAGGGGGTGAAGGGGAGAAACGGGGAGGAAATTTTACACTCAAAAACTTGTGGAACTGAATGTTGTAAACAAAAATAAATGCATAATTTATTGCTTTTTTTTGGAGGGGGAAAGGCAGGGCAACTGGGGTTAAGTGACTTGTCCAAAGTCACCTGGCTAGTAAGTGTTAAGTGTCTGAGGCTGGATTTGAACTCAAGTCCTCCTGATTCCAGGCTGGTGCTCTATTTACTGTGCCACCTAGCTGCCCCAAATGAATAAATTTTAAAAAGAAAAAAGAAAATACTCCCTCATGACATCCTCTTGTTCTGTCCAAATTTTAATACTCATTGCACACGGGCAGGCCTACAGCAAGAGCAATGGTTACTTTAACATATTAGCCAACCTTCTGTCTACTTTCTGAAGCCCCAAATTACCCACCGTGGGATTATAATGAGCCTTTTTCATTACTGGCCATTCTGACAATGTCAAGAGGCAGGAAGAGAATCTTCTCAAAGAAACAATTGCACCCAAATCTTTCTTTCCTTCTCAGCCCTGTAAAGCTCAAATCCAAGTCTCCTGAGTCAAAAATCTGCCTCTTTCCAAATTCTATCCAATGTTCTTAGTCCTAGCTTCTAGCACCAAGCAATACAAATCAAATTTCTCTTCAAATATGCAATAAAAATTGGTGATGCCTGAGACACAGACATAAATCAGAAAACCCCCCCTGTTTCCAAGCAGGATTGGTGGGTAAAGTTTCAGGTAATTGGAAGATTTGACACTTACGTAAGTCCAAGTTGGTCAGAAGGGAATAAGCATGACGAAGTGCCTTGGCTTTCTCTTGCTAAGTGCTTTAAAATATTGTCATATTTGATCCTTACAAGTGTAGGAGGATATCACCACCATTTCACAGTTGAGGAAGCTGAGGTAGATAGCAGGTAAGTGACTTGCTCAAGGTCACACATCTAATAAGTATCTAGAATCAGATTTGAACTCGGGTCTTAATAAGAATGTATTTGGGTTCAGAGAATCATAAAATCATTGATTCTAGAGCTGTAAGAGATATTAAAAATCATCTCATTGAAACTCGTCATTTCCTAGATGAGAAAACCTGTATCTAAGGAGTTAAGTGAGCAGCCCTAGGTCACGTAAGTGGCACCCAGAAAAACTGAATTTCAAACCCAGGTTTTCTGATTCCAAGGCTTGTGTTCTTTTCACAGACCTCTCTACTGAGTGTCACACAACTGTCATTTGTAGTCATGCATGACCTGCCCCAGTATACAGACTGTCCCAGGTCAGTGCTCAATGCACACTCAATTGTCAACAGTGCCATATTTGCCCTGGCACTCACAGCTCCCTCCCTACTATAGAGAGTCACTGAACCTTTTCTTCACTTGCTCTGACATGATCAATCCTTTCTTCACATTCTCTCACATCACTTTCTAATCTCAAATGGTAACTCTCAGACCATAGTTTTCTCCCCCTCTCCCAACCCCGTCTGGGAAAACCATTATTTTTCCCCACCACAGAAAATGCATTATAACAAAAAGGATGCATAGGAACCCACAAATACATAAACATCAACCTCTCAAATATCCCATTAGGCAGCTGCTGCTAGGTAAAGACACTTTGTAGGCTTCTAAGCAAACAGTCTTCATTCCTGATGGCCCTGTACTGTCTGAGCTCCTCACAGCAGTATCAGATAAGGATTGGTTAGCAAAGTCCTGAGCTCTGGCTCTCCAGTCCCATGACATGTATTTTAGTCCTCCTATTGCAAAAGTCAAGCTGGTATTCAGCTTCTTTCTAGTAGAATGCAGTTGAATTGTCCTTTTTCTAGGAATACGTTGGCCAAAAGCTCAAACTTTGAAGCTCTTAAACTACTAATTACCCACTACTAATTCCCTAAGACTGGGAAAGTCTACTCTAAGGATCTCTCTTAGACTTTGTGCAAGGTCACATTCACTTCTGCCATGTGTTTCTGCAAGGAGTCAGTGTCCTGGCCGTGGCCATATCTTAGATATCAGAAACTCTATTCTCTGACCTATGTTCAGAAAGAGAAACAAAGGCAAAGAAAAGTTCTTGGGAAATGGAAATCTCCTCTCAAGGTTACCCTTCTGCAAATCGTTATTCTTCTGTTAGAGAGGAATTCTATATACATCTTACTCCCATGAACCCCAAGCCAGAATACCAGTCTGCTTTACCGTACTCTGGTCAGGAAATGCAAGGAAAAGAAAAAAAAATGTTTTGAGGGAGGGAAAAGGGAGAGAGGAAAGGAGTCATACCCTTTGCATTTCTACCTCTGACTCAGTGATCAGCACTAGGTAGGAATCTATTTCCTGACATTCAAATATATTCTAGGGATAGATTAGACTGAACATACCTGCACAGCTCACAATATGCAGCTACTTTCTGTTTTAGCATATCTTTTTCTCTTCTTTGAAGCCCCAACTAAAATCTCACCTTCCAAAACTAGTTTTTTTCTAATCCCTCATAATTCTAGTGCCTTCCTTTTCTCAAGTATTTCCTTCCACTACCACCACCCCCTGCATTTGTCTTGTTCCAACACATTTATTTGTTCCTTATCTCCTCCCTTAACTTGTAAGCACCTCAAGGACAGGGAATGATTTTTGCCTTTTGCCTTTCTTTGTAACCCTAGCACTTAGCACCATGACTGGTACTTAACAAATGCTTATTGACTAACTAACTGACTGATTTGATACTGGACTTTAAGGCTTAGTTAGGAGACAAAAAAAAAAAAAGATATCACATAGCCCAAGTGGCCTATACTGTCTGAGGAGAATCGGCATCACAGTGGACTTTATCTTAAGCTACTCAAATCATAAATTCATGAACTTGTATTTTAAGAGCCATAACTAGGGTAGGGTGACTGAGACTTTCCCCAAAAATGCCAGGATTTGGTGACAGCACTTGCAGTCCTTCCATAATACAAAAACAACTCATTTTTAGTATCTGGTTAGCAAAAATAATTCCTTAAAGTAGAAAAGTAGATGATAGCATGCTTCTTCTAACCAGTGACTTGACTCTATGACAATATGGCAATAGACTTCTTTCTGTTCTTTGTATATAGCAATTATCTCTTCACCTTTCGACTGGCTATCCACCATGTCTATGATGCTCTCCATCTTCACCTTCACCTTCTGGCTCCTTGAAGACTTAGTTCAATCTTACTTTGTTCAGGAGACCTTGCCCAACATTGGTAGTACCTTCCCTGGAAGATTACTTTCCGCTTGTATTATACACATCTTGCAGATACATACTCTTTTTTTCTGCATGTTGTATTTTCTATTAGAATATGGACTCTTTGAAGGTAGGGAACATTTTTTATACTTTTTTATATCTCCAGTGCTTTACACTGAGTAAGGCCTTGATAAATGTTTGTTAACTGAGGGGCTGCAGCCCAGGCGAACTCTTCCTTGGTCCAGTCCCACCTTCCTCAGTATCTTGCAATTTTACAGTATCACAGGGTTTCTTTCTCCTTCAAATACAGTTTTTTCTTAAAAGATTGATTTGAGGGCACATTTGTGCCATTTGCCCCAGGCAAGTGGTAGCAAATGTACTACTTGTTCTTGAAGCAAAAATTGCAAGTTATAGCTCTACTCATATTTCCCCTGTCAAAGGAAGGGATTGGCCTCAGATCCCATATGGATAGTCCCAGCTGGAGTGATTCAGAAGCAGGGAGTCCATCTGGACATTGCATTAGGATTAAGACTATCTCCCTTTAAATCAATCCCTGTACGTGGCCACCTACTGTTTTTACTCATAAAGCCAATTCTGGGGAGGATAATGTCTTAGTTTTGTTCAAGATCAGGGGTCTCAGACAGTGGGATGAGAGTCAGTTACAAATCAAGTGTGCAACCCTTTCTTAACCAGAAATAAATACAGTAGAGATTCTCATTTTGCCTTGTTTGGTTTGAGAACAGTCCCATCTGAAAGCAGGAATGTGCTGTAAATTGGTTAAAGGTTGCCTTGAAAGTCCTCTAAGACCAAAGAGATTTTAGAAGAAGGCTTCTCACTATATCCTTACCCTTTGAAAAATGTAAATGAAATATCATAAAATCATAAAAATCATAAATCATAAAAATCACACCTGAAGGAGATGTGCATAGGAGGTAGGAGGCAGCAGAAATCAACCAAAAAAATTGTTAAATGAACTAAGTTTTTAGTCATGTGCTTAGGGAATTTTGCTAGTTGGAACTCTATCTTAGCTAGGCACTTTAGTGGGTGCTTGTTGATTGCTCAATTAATTCCAGTGTTTTCTGAACTAAAAAGAAGATTTCAGCTACACATGAAATAGCTATACCTCAGGATTAAGTGGGCTCAAGAACTTTACATGCTCTGTAGAATGATCTCCTCAATTTGGGTCTTTACCCAGTGAATCAGCAAATCAGTAGATACATATTGAATACCTACAATGTTTCAGGTAATATGTGTTATGGGAATCTGAAGATCTTCCCTGCCCCTGGATGCTTTGCTTAAGTGGCTTAAGTGGCTCTGAGAATCTTCCCTGATTTGAAAGCATACTCTGCCCCCTAAAAGGCTGAATGTGGTCACATGGAGCCTGTGGTAGGAGGCTTGTTTTTCAAGAATACTCGTGCCTTGTTGCTTTGTGATTAGGCAGTGGGTCAAGAGGGCTGTGACATTCTCTGACCCAGGAGAAGGCTATATATACACCCTGATGTGAGGTTTGCTTTGGGGCTCACTTTGAGAAGAGTTGTGTGATTTGGCCAGATGAGACTCTGGGAAGCTGTTGAGCCCCCCAACTTTGAAAAACCCAAATGTTGGTGCTTCCCTCTCTAGTAACTGAATAATGTATATGAATGAATGTAATGGTCAGACGGTTGGAAGCCCTTCTGCTGATCTGTTTCTTTGTCTGCTTGTAACTTCTGTTTGTATTGTTTGCATTCTCTGAAGTTCAGGGTGCTGACTTTTTCCGCTGAACTAGATAAACGATATATGTTTGTTTGATTAAAGTAAGACTGTTAACCCATTTTGAGTTGCTTTCCTTTACAAAAGCAGATCTAAGAACCTGTGCTAGCAGCTGCCCTGGGTATGCTAAGGTGCCTGCTGAAACACTGTGATAAACACTGGGGAAACAAAGAAAGGCAAAAAACAGTTCCTGCCCTCAAGGTGGTCACAACCTAACAGGGGAGACAACATGTAAATGACTATAAGCAAACAAGCTACATATAGGAGATTAGATAGGTAGATATACACATGTACACACAAACATATATATATTATATATATATATATCAAGCAAAAATACAGGATATACAAATGTATAATACAACATATTAATAGAATAATTATATTATTGAATGTAACATATTCTACAATACACATTCACTTATAAACGCATGCTATAAAAGTATAATATATGATAGAATATAGTTAATTATATTTTTCTGTTTATTTTAATATACAATTTATAGTTATATATGATACATACATTCATATGTATCACTTTAGCTGTGACTATCCATATGGGATCTGAGGCAAATCCTATCAGACTGTTCCTTTGTTTTGACAGGATAAATATGAGTAGAAATGTGCATATGTATATATATAATACATATATATATGTGTGTGTGTGTGTGTGTCTATGCATCATATAAACAAAAAAATCAACAGAAGGAAGACACTAAAATTAAAAGGGATAGGGATTGTTTTCCCATAAAAGATAAGGCATATCATCACACATCCATGCCTCCCTACCCTATGGGACTCTTGTCCATGACTTCCAAGAAGTTCATATGTGAGGATCCACCCAATGTTCCAGGGAATTTCATGAATTTCTCCTGTGTAGACCTGAGTTTCCCTTACTCCATTGCTATATGAATCAACCATCTTTTTTGTTTTTCTATTTGCAGGCTATAAAAGCTAATTCATTATTACCACATTTGCTGCATCTGAACTAACTTTGAGATCATAGTATATTTGTTTGGAACATTATTGGCAGGTTAAAAGTTTGTTTTTTTAACTTAACTTTTAATTCATACTGAGTTGAAATATCTTTAACATAACGAATCTGTAAAGGGGTGGAGACAACAATTGATTCTTTTAAAGCTTTATTAAATTCATTTTTGACAAGATATACCAAACTATTTTTTTAATGAATGCTACTAATTCTTACTGTTTGTATGACTCTTCCACTTGACTTTCTTACAGAATAACATACAAAGAGGTGGAGAAGGAAATGGCAAACCATTATTACTGACAAAATCCCAAATGTGGTCACAGAGAGTCAAATAGAACTGAAGTGACTCAACAACAATGACAATCTATTGATATTTACCATATTAGAAATTGAAACTGATAAATCTTTTAAAATCTTCATTTAAAAACAATAAATTATACATTAATATAAATAACATATTTTTATGAAAAATGATTATATTTCCCCCCAAAATTCTGAAGAATGACATTGTTTTCAATTCAATTTGATAAACATTTATTAAATACCTACTATGTGCCAGATAACTGTGCTAAGCCCTGTGGATACAGATAAGGGAAAAAAAAGATAATCTTTGTCCTCATGGAATTTACATTCTGATAGGAACATACACAAAAGGAAGCTGAAAGGGATGAGGATTGGGGGCCAAGATGGAAACCAAGTGGAAAGTTGATGAGAAATGGAAAAGTTGCCTAGGAAGTTCTGAGCCATCTAACAAGAAAGCTTTTCTTCTTGTTTACTTGTGTCTGCCTCTTTGTAACCCTATTTGGGGTTTCTTGGCAAAGATACTGGAGTGGTTTCCTATTCCCTTCTGTAGCTCATTTTACAAATGAGGAAACTGAAACAAATAGGATTAAATGACTTGCCCAGAATCACATAGCTAGTAAGTGTCTTAGGCTGGTATTTCAGGCCTCATGTTCTATGCCACCTAGCTGCCCCGCAAAAAGAAAGCTTTGGGAAGAGTTTATTGCTCTTCTTCCAGCCCTCCAAACTGAGGGGAAAAGCATTCAAGGGAATTCAGAGGGTAATGAGTATCACAAACTGAGTGAATTTGCATGATGATGAGATTTTAGGGGTTCAGCTTATCTTGGGGGAGACTTGATATTCCTTAGAGTAGAAACCAAGCAGAGCTGCTGATGGAAAATGGAGAGAGTTTTACATATTTTTGTAAATTTCTTTAATGTTTGACTTAATAGAAGACAGCTGAATTCTCATATCTGCTTTTGAATTCAATTTGTTTTGATGTGATGTTTTGGTTGAAGCATATGAAGAAAATCTGGCCTGGTATAGATATGTGTTTAGAAAAGGGAACAGCATTTTAACAGGAAAAGAAAGTCTTAGTATTATTTTCAAAATATTTTTAATCTTGTGGGCCCCCAAAAAGGGGTCACAAAGACCCCCAGGATTCTTCAGATCACACTTTGAGAACTGCTGCACTAAATCATTCTGAAAATAGCGTTTTCTGGCAACAAAAATAGATGAATTTTATAGAAGTGTTATTTTCACGTATCTTCTGTTCCTTGAGTGCTGTTTTTTTTTCTGTCTCAAGTTCCAGCACTACTGATTAAGTCACACACTGCATGACACTGTGTCTTGACATTTCTGATGTCCCACAAATAGGTGATGACTACTCTCTGAGAGCACCCACTAGTGATGGAGTGAGTTAGTCTGATTTGGAGTGTGATTTGGGCACAGTAGGCAAAAGGTTCTCCTGAACAGAGCTGACAAGTTTTTGAAGAGTGTGTTATCCAAATGATTCAATTGGAAGTATTTTTGCCCCTTTCTGTTGCTTTGCAAAAGGGGAAAACAACAAGCCCTTTAGTTTTGCTGGTCATACTATGACTCATTTCACTAAGTTTTTATTCTCTACTAGATTCTACACTCACGTTTTCATTCATGACTCTATCTCAGCTGCTTTTTGTTTCAAGTTAGTAAATTCTTCCCCTGCCTTGATGGCATCACTTTCAAAGCAGTCGCCATGGTTTCCATCAGATCTTTCCCTACAAATAATTTTGTGTCCAGAAGATAAGGGTAGGGAAGACAGTTTCTTCAGATGTTTTTTGTTTTGGTTCAGGAATGGTGATATGGAAATTTCAAGACATAACGTATGAACACCTCAAAACACCAGGGAGAAACATTGTGATAAGTAGATAGAAGTAGATAGTAGATATAAGTAGATAAGTAGATAGAATTTCCCCTTCTCCTCTACTGATGCTCTGTTTTCTTTCTTTATGTCCTTTATTTCTTCCTCTCTTTTCTTTCTCTCCTTTCCTACCTTCCTTTTTTTGTTCTTTCCTTGCTTCTTTGCTTCCTTCCTTCTTTCCTTCCCTCCCTCCCTCTCTTCTTTCCCTCCCTCCCTCTCTTCCTTCCCTCCCTCCCTTCCTTCCTTCCTTCCCTCCCTTCCTTCACTCCCTTCCTTCCTTCCCTCCCTTTCTTCATTCTCTTCCTTCCTCCCTTCCTTCCCTCCCTTCCTCTCTTC
>JAQQSW010007477.1:0-13696 GCA_028646575.1 Pseudocheirus occidentalis | reverse complement strand
GGCAGGGTCTGGGGGAGGGATGCTGGATGCTCACACTTCAATAAAGGGACAGGGACAGGGTAGAGAACAGAACAAGGGGGGGAGGGATAGGAAAGAGGGACATATGATCACTGTCACAATATGTCCACTATGAAGATATAAATAATTTAAAAAATGTAACTGTGAAAAAAAAATAAACTGCTTTTTCTTCTTTAAAAAGAAAGAAAAAGATGCTGGTGTTGGGAAAGATTGAAGACAAAAGGAAAAGGGGAGGACAGAGCATGACATGGATGGATACTATTGTAGAAACAACGAACATTGATTTGGACAGATTTCAAGAGTTAGTGGAGCCTGGCATGCTATGGTCCATGGATCACAAAGAGCTGGACATAACTGGATGACTGAGCAACAATAAATATCAAAGATTGCAAGGAAAAAGGGCTTCACAAATAGGTTTCACTACTAGAAAGTCACAATCCCTTCCCTTTGCTCCCAGTGATTGAATGAAAAAGCATTTATGTAATAATTACTCTATACTCAGCACTTTTCTGAGCCCTGGGGGTATAAATACAAAAAAAAGACATTCCTTGCCCTCAAAGAGCATATATTCTAATGGAAGATAACAACAGTACAAGGGAGGGTACTTAGGTCTAGGAAGTCCCAGGCAAGTTCCAATGACTCATAAGGCCATCATTTGGCTTATGTCTTTTGCAGAAGTAAGGGTAGCCTTAATTGAATAACTGTTCCCAGCTGGAGAGGAGTAGGGGAGCACCAGATAGAGAGGAGGAGGAAGTTACACATATTGAAGCATTAAAGAAAGACATCCAGGAAGAAGCATGATCAGGGCTTTAGGACTGGGTAGATGAGACAGAGGAAGGGGTATGACTCCCCTAACAGAACCACTCAGGATGGCTAGATGGCTCAGTGGATAGGGTGCTTGGCCTGGAGTCAGCAATACTTGAATTCAAATCTGGCCTCAGGTGTGTGACCATGGGAAAATGGTCACCACTTAGCTCCTATTTGCTTCAGTTTCCTCATCTGTAAAATGAGTTGGAGAAGGAAATGGCAAACCACTCTAGGATCTTTAACAAGAAAACCCCAAATGGGGTCATGTAAGGTCAGACACAACTGAAACCAATCAACAACAGGACAACACAGCTCCAAGGAGGAAGTTCCAAAGCCGAGTGACTTAATTCCTCTCTAGATGGGAGGGTGCAGTAGCAGTAGCAACATGGCAGGAAGAGGGCTGGGTGGAGAGTTCATGGACAGTTTGCATGCTTATGGGCTCTAGGAAAGCACATTGTATTTGTAGTCTGAAGGCCTGGATTCAAATCCTGCCTCTGTCAAGTTTTAATTACGCTTATAATCTTGGACAGGTTACTTACCTCTCTGGGTTCATCATTCCTTCTCTGTGGAATCTAGGGATTGAGTAGAACCAGGAGAATAATTTATATAGGAATAGCAACTTTGAGACACTTAAGAGCTCTGAACTGTGCAATGACCAGCCACAATTTCAGAGAGGTGATGATGAAGCATGCTACTTACCTATCTCTGAGAGTGATGCAAGATTGTTGTCAATCCTTCTTTTTTGAAGAGGACCAATGACACCGCAAGGTGATGTCTTGACTTTCTCATGAGTTGGATTTAAGTGAGACAGACTTGCAAAGTCATTCTCTTCCTGAGTCTGTGCAGTCTAGTGGTAGGACAAAAGTCAGAAGGACTGGTGAAGGCCTCAGGGTGTACTGGATGACCCTGTTGTCTTCAATGTCTGACCAACCTCCAGGCCTTCCACAATGCTTGTTCCCACCACCTTCAAGACTATTGGAACAAATTGTTCTCATTAGCCCATTCCACTGGGGAAAAGCTTCACATGCTAGATGCAAAATAAATATAGGTTTTTAGATGTGGCAAATGTGATGATTTGTTTCACTTCGCTATGCATATATGTTACAAGGACTTTGTTTTCTTTCCTTTTTTTTTTTCCAAGGGAGAGGGGCAGATAAAAAGTGAAGAGGAGATAGAGAAGGGGGAAAGAAAGAAGAAAAGAGAATCATTGAAGTATTTTTCTTTTAATGCACAGAAGAAATCAGAAGAAGGAAAGAAGAGAATCATAGAAAAGTGAATCAGCTTTGAAAGTTATAGGTTTATTATATGTTTAAAAGTAAAGCAAGATATTTGGTGTTTAATTTTTAATTAATTAAATTAATTATAATTTTTTTTGAAATTAATGAGTTAAACTAGATTGCCTCTAAAATCCTTATTAGTCCTAAATCTACAAAACTGTGACCTCACAGCTGCCTCAATAGCTCATTACTAGGTAGCCACAAACCTGGGGTTCTATTTCACATGTATTCTCTCTCTTCACTCTACCCCACCACTTACTCTCCAGAATGGAAAATTATCTGTTTAAAAAAAAGAAAAAATAGAAAATGATCTATTTAAATAATTTCTTTATAGGCTTTTCTGTCTTTACCAGTGACATCTTCTTTATATATTTCAAATTCTAGGGTCTTTATCACAACCTTTCCAGTAAGTTTTTTTTTGTCTTCATCTGCGCTTTCCTTATCACTGTTTTATACACACCATTTCCCCATGATTATCTATGCAGTCCTCTAGGCTTCCTTTCACTTTGCATGCAGGGACCTGATTATTTCTTATTCTCCCATGGGATTTTTTTTACCCCCCCCCCTTTCCTCTTACTTTTCTCAGCAGGATGTGTTTGTCATTGAAGGTCAGGCATACCTCTTAGATAGGCACTTCATCAATGGTGGTTGTAAAATAATTACCTGTCCTGTACTTATCATTTCCTTCATTTTCAACTTCCTCACTTTGTCCCTACAACTTTCTTTACTATGAAATTCCTTATGATTCCTCTGCCTCCATTTCTCTCTCTCTCTCTCACACACACACACACACACACACACACACATTCCTTTTATTCTTTCCTCCCCACCACTAAAGTGATGTCTCATACAAAATACGTAAGGGCAAGAAAAGATCCAGTTGGTCTCTTTTGCTTTTCTTTCAAACATCTTCTTTGCCTCCTTGGGAAATTTCTCTCTGTTTCTGGCTTATGGTTCCTTCCCTTCCCCTTTATCATGAACACACTTAGCAAAGAATTACTTTGTTATCATTTTTTTAAAGCAACCTTTCCCCAGTCTGTCAATGAATCACGCCTGCAGTATCTCAACAACTGGCTCCTTCCATGACCTCAAGTTTATGTACTTGAAGAATTTCTTGTTATTTATCTTAAATATCTCAGAATTCTTCCCATTGTCTTCCTCTCCTGCTCTTCTCATTATTGTCACCTTCCACACTGCAGATGGCAATCTGGGGAATCAAAAAACATCCCTTCTCTCTGATGACTTATCTCTCTCACCTCTAATATCTACTTTGTATATTCATGTCTGCCTGCCTCACATCAGCAAGTAGAATGCAGATGCATTAGATTATCCTTGATGACACCTGCATGAGAAAACCCAGGACTGGTTTGGGGAAAGTATCTAAATATCAACTCTAAGTATAATAAATAATTCTCATTATAACATATTAGATTACATATAATCTAATATATATTACATGGCATATAACATTATATAGTATACATGATGTACATTATATAGCACATATAATATAAAATAGTATATGGTATATAATATATAATAATAGATAATATATAATAATAAATTATAATAAACAGATTCTCAGCTAGGAAGAACCTTAGAGGTCTTCCAGGTCAATACTCAAGATATCTGTGTAAAGTATACACTTTGTGGATCATCTGTGATCCGTATTTGTTCTCTGGATGATATCCTTCTTTCTTCTCTTTTCCAAGTTGAACAGTCCTAGTTCCTTCAAGTAATCTTTTTATAGTGTGATCTCAAGGTCCTTCACTGTCTTCATTGCCCTGCTCCAGGTACTCTCTAGTTCAGAGGCTGTTGGGGACAGCTCTAATGCTACTGGGTCTTAGATCAGATTCAATATTGGGAAGAAATGAGGCATGTGTGAATTACTGAACACCATTTAACAGAAGAGGTCTAATTTGCGCTGACATAGCAAGGATATGTAACAAGGATACAGTGGCACTTAATTTCTCTGGATGCAACCCCTTTTTGTCTCTATATGGAAATATCTGGTCATTTGGGCAGGATATAGTGAAGGACATGGTAACTCTAATGCTCTTCAGAAAGCAAGTCATTCTGACGCCTATGCCTGTAGTCTACTCTTTTCTGTCTTGACTGACTAGCCTGCTAGATATTGCAGATGGCTTCTTCTAGTATAGCACAGGTCTGATTATGTCCCTCCCCTATTCAATAAACTCCAGTGGTTCTCTAGTTTCAGTGCAAGATGTCATGGTCAATAGTAGAGGTAAGAGGTTAGGAAGATCTTGGACCTCTGAACTTGAGGTCCCAACGTGAGGAAACATTTTGGGACATTGTTTCATGGTAAGGAGACAAAGATTCAAATATACCTCAATACACACTGCTAGAAAAATGGATATTTTAAGGAGGGAACACATCAGATCCGGGCTTGAGGAGCTAACATGGGCTATGGGGGAAGGGGAGGGTCTTTCCCCCCTTTCAGCTGTCAAATGTTTGACTTTACCTTCATTGTCCTTCTAGTGACTCTTGTGTATATCCCTTGAGAAGGGGCACAGTAACAATGAAAAGATAGTAGTCTGTTCCCCAAAATGTGTAGCCCATAGCCTTGTGACACAGTCCCAGGCCCTGAACCTTTAGGAGAGAGTGGAGGAAGCAGCAGCAAATGGGGAAGGAATAGCACCACATATCTTCCTAGATATGATAAGAACACACCTGTAGTGGGTCAGGCTGATCACTAGGCCCCAATCACAATGATTCGAGAGGGATACACTGAGGCCGAGTAGGGGAATAGAGGTAGTTATTGCTTGGAAGCAAAGGGCTTTCACAGGAGAACTGCCAGTGGTTGTGAAAGGAAGCACTTCTCCAGATATCAGACCTCTGGGGAAAAGTCCCAATTACCCCACCCTAGAGTTCTGCTCTAACTTGTCAATATCCTTCCCATACAGTGCCCAGAGCTTATCATTCATTCATGCCCAACTCTTCATGATGCCATTTGGGGCTTTCTGGGCAAAGATACTGGAGTGATTTGCTATTTCTTTCTCCAATGTGTCCCCATTTTACAGATGATGAACTGAGGCAAATAAAGATTAGTGACTTGCCCAGAGTTTGAACCCCTATCTTCCTGACTCGCCACCTCGCTGCCCCTTTTCTAGCCCTATCTTCCTCATATTGTACCTGAGAAGTCAGCTTTCTTGTCAGTTGTAAGACTTCATACTTTCATTTTAGTGGAGCTGGCCAAGTGCTCTGATCTATTGAGTTCTTTATGGATTCTTACTCTGTTAGTTCTCCTCTCCAGCCTTATGTCACATGTAAATTTGATGTCTTTTATGGCTTTTATTCATTTCACTGACAAATAAAAATGTTAAATAGTATAATCTCAAGTATAGATTCCTGGGGCATTTCACTAGACTCCTTTTTTAAAAAAATAAGTTTTTCTTGATGCCTTCTGTTTCTTATATCACCATAGTTTTCCCAAATACTCTACTCCCTTCCAGAGAACCACCCCATACAACAAACAGTATTTTTAAAGAATAAAAATAATTAGCCCAACTGATTTCATATACTGGGCAAAAAATCTGAAAACATGTGAAATGTGTAACACCTTTGGACTGCCTACCTCTATGAAGAGAAGGATTGGAAATGCCCTCTCATATCTCTTCATTACAGTTCTGATTGTCCTTTGTAATTTTGTTACATTCACTTCCAACTTTCTGATTTCTTGTTTCCATTTACATTATTGTGGTTACTCTTTATATTATTTTCTTGGCTTTGCTTACTGCACTCTGCATCAATTAGTATAGATCTTTTCATGCTTCTCTGAATTCATGACATGCATAATCTCTTAAAGTATAGTAATATTCCATTACATTCATGTACCTCAATTTGTTAAGCCATTCTACAATTGATGAATATCTATTGTACTTTGTTTCCAATTCTTTGCTATTCCAAAAAGTACTGCTCTAAAATATTTTAGTGTATCTGGGGTCTTTCTTTTTCTTGATGCTTTCTTGGAGTATATACCCAGTAATGGAGTCTCTGATTCAAAGAGCATAGGTATTTTGGCTTTTTATTTGCACAATTCCAAATTGCTTCCCAAAGTAGTTGTACCATTCCATAGTTCCACCAACCATGTACCTATCATTCCCAACTCTTCCAATATTGACAATTGCTAATTTTGGTCATTTTTGCCAATTTTCAGAGTGTGAGGTGAAACTTAAGAGTTCTTCTGATTTACATTTCTTTTATTATTAGTGATTTGGAATATACTTTCATCTGTTTGTGAATACTTTGTAATTCTTCTTTTGAGAACTGTTTGGTCATATTATTTGACCATTTATCTATTGAGGGATGGCTACCAATCATATTAGCATATTATATGTTAGTACATTATATTATACTAATATGTACAACTATATACATGTATGTATATGTATTATATATTGCATTAGATAATACACAGATTACATAATTATAATATAATTATATCTAATATCTAATAATTTGATATATAATTTTATAATATACAATTATGATATATAATAATATATCTAATATACATTAGATATCAACCCCTTAGAAATCTGATACAAAGATTTTTTTCTGATTGAACTATTTCCCTTTTATTTTTTTGTTTTTATGCATTAATTTTGTCTGTGTAGAAGTGTTTCAGTTACAGGTCATCAATTTTATCTTTGAAATTCTCTCTATCTCCTGTTTGGTGAAGAATACAGCTATTACCCACGGCTATGAGAGATAGCTATCTTCTCTTCTAATTTAAAATAGTGTTAGCTTTAATATTAAGATCTCATACCCATTTAAAATGTATTGTGGAATGTAGTGTAAGGTGTTAGTTTTAGCCTACTTTCTGCAGAATTTCATTATACTTGTGATATTCTCAGCTAGCATGGATGAATGAAGGCTAAAACTTGGTTTCACAATACTTGTGAACTTCTAAGTGCCTCTTTGTTTGTAAAGAAAGAAACATATTAGAAGCGATAAGTTTACTAAGTAAAGACAAGTTTACCATTTATCCCAGGATGTCCTCAATTGAATGATACAGATAAATTCAATAATTATAGGATGATGGATTTTCGTGGAGGCATTGAGATGTCACTTGAAAACTAGTATATCCTTCACCCTATCAGCCTTGATAAATTCCCAAGGTGCCAAGCTACTGGACATAGTTTCAGGGATTAGTAATATTTTATGTGGCATTGCTCAGGGGCCATGGAAGAAACACTCCTCCCAAAGTCACAAGGCAAATTCCTAAACACTGTGGAGTAGTCAGACCCCAGCCATTTCATAAGAAAAAGGCAAACACCTATTTCCTTTTCCTTATGCCCTTCATTCTAATATGCAAGATAGATCCACTTAAGAGAGAGAATGCAGAAAGAGGCACAAATTTAGAGACGTTTACACTCCAAATGTTCATATGGGCTATTTGTACCTGACCTGTAATAGAGCCTTCTGAGTTTGTATTGGTCTCAACGGCCACAGTTAGAAACATTTTACCTTGACCCCAACATAGTGATGTCATATTGGTCCACTTCCAGCATGAAGGACAACAATCATAAGCACCTGTTGAGTTGAATTGACCATGTCACTCTTTTGTATTATTCCTTTGTTCCTTGTTCCTATTTCTGTACATCTTTAAAAAATCCAAACTGGTTCCTAGAGCTCATTTAATTCAATACATTTATTAAGAACCTGCTATGTGCAAAACACTAGACCTCAAGGATCTTGCAAGCTTTAAAGTGCTACATAAATGCTTGCAATAATTTTTATTTTTATCATCAAGACTTCTCTTTATAAATGTTCATAGACTATCCTTTTAATAATTGATTCTGGAGTTTCGGCAGGCTTTGAAGTCATGCTCATTAGTCTGTAGCCTAAAGATTCTACTTTTTTCCCCTTTTTGATAATTGGGAGAGTTGTCCATTTCCAGGCTTACTGTATTTCTCCTATTTGTTCCCTATGTTTTTTTTAAAAATAACTGATAACTACTCACCAACCACTTCAATAAATTCTTTCAGGATCCTGGGTTATCATTTGTCTGGCCCTGACTTGAATTCATTGCAATCAAGAAGCTAAGCATTCTCCCACCATGTCTTCACTTATCGTAACTTTTAATACCTTGTCAGCCATTTTAATTTTGTACTATCCAGTCTAAAAATCATTCTTCTTGGTAGAGAAAGTAGAAGTTAATTAGTTTTGCCTTTTCTGTATTATCCACCATCACTGTTCCAACCCACAAGAACTAGTTCCCTTCTTTAAAAAACAAAACAAAATTTCATCCTTTCTCCAACACTTTTACAAAAAGTCTTTTCACCTTAGCATTCATTCACAAATCTCAGATTGTTTTGGTTTTAGTGGTCTTAACATTCATACAGGACCTAGTGCTTAGTTAAGACCAAGAACACTAAGTTCAGTACCAAAAAGACAGATGTTCTCTGCACCTTCCATATGTGGAACCATCCGTTATAGCAAATGGAGACATTTTCAATGTTGTGGATAAGGTCACTTACCCTGGCAATATACTTTCCAGGGATGTTCACATAGATGATGAGGTTGATGCATGCATAACCAGAACTAGCTCAGTGTTGGCTTAGGAGGCTATGAAGGAAAGTGTGGGAGAGAAGAGGTATTAGACTGGATACCAAACTGAAGGTCTACAGAGTCGTTGTGCTGACCCCATTGTTGTATGCCTGTGAAACCTGGACAGTAACCAGAACCATGCCCAGAAACTGAATTGCTTCCATTTGAGTTGTCTTGCAAAGATCCTGAAGATCACCTGGTAAGACAAAGTACTAGTCACTGAGGTCCTTTCTTCAGCTGAACTGTCAAGTATTCAAACTCTACTGCAGAGAACACAACTTTGATGGGCTGGTTGCTTTGTTAAAATGCCAAACATACATTTGCCTAAAAGACTATTTTACAGAGAACTCACACAAGGCAAGAGCTCACACAGAAGTCAGAAGAAGTCATACAAATGCACTCTCAAGGTCTTTCTGAAGAACTTTGAAATCACTTGTGGGACATGGGAGACACTGGTACAAGACTGCCCAGCATGGAATACTTACGTCAAAAAAGGCACTGTGCTCTGTGAGCAAAGCAGAATTCCAATAGCTCAAAAGAAACATGAGATGTATGAATTTAGAAACATTTCCATCCCAAATGTTTATATGAACTATTTGTACCCATCCTGTGGTAGAGTCTTCTAAGCTTAGATTGGTCTGATCAGCCACAGTTAGGCACACTGTACCTTGAACCCAACATAGTGATTGGCACTTTGCTCCTCTTCCTGGATGAAGGACAAAAACCATAAGTACTTGTTGACCATGTCATTCTTTTGAATTCATCTTTAGTTTCCTATTCCAATTTCTGCAGGTGACTTTTGAAAATCTGAAATGGTTGTTGAATTCCTTGTCTAGCCAGATCAGTCTCTTTCTACATTTCCACTTTCTTTCTCATTGGAATCATTTATGTTTGTGTAGCCCCATTCCACTTGAGGGGTTATTCCCTGGTAAAATCTTCCATAGGCCCTGGGGTCTTGCCTATACTTTCTTTTATTTGAAATCCTTCTCCAAGTCTAATATGCATGTCAGACTATTCCTCTCATTCCCTTCCTTATCTATCATGAACTCTAAGGTGGAAAGCTATTTCTCTAAAGATTTTAGTCTACTGTGCATTGCCAACCAATTAAACTTTATTGGTTAGAATCAGGTCTATAAACAGCAGTTTATCTTTCCCTGGAGGATTAATTTATGAACAAGGTAGGTCAAGAATTTCTCAGTTGCCCTGTTTTTGGAAAAGAGAACACTAGAAGAAAACTGAATACTTGCAATCATTCATCACTATTATATCCACTCTTTTCTGGCTTTGTGACTTGTTTCTGGAATTCATCATCCATGTCCTTCTTCTGGCTGAGTTCTTTACAATCTAGCAGGCATAGCCAAAGTGGGAGAAGAGAGAACTTAATTTCCCACAATGTTTGGGCCAAGAGAGTAATTCCTTAGTGGAAGAAGATGTCAGGTCTTTATTTTTCTATTTCCCACAAGACTGTTCAAAGAATAGCAATTGTATGATGAAGCACAGACTCTGATGTAAAGCTAGAAACAGAAGAAGCTGATGAATGGAGTTGTACTCTGGCAATCCAATAATTCGATGGCATTGTTCAAAACTGAAGAAGTCCCAGGATATTCCTGAATAAGGCATGAGCAATATGAGTGGTTTGGGACAGGGCAGGGGGAAAAGTTATGGGATGCTAGAGCAGTCTGCAATGCCCAGGATGCAGGCACTGAAAGTTGCAATGACCCTTATCCTGGTTTCTGAGTATACAGGAAGAGGGAGAGTGACACAATACCAGCAGGGCCAATGACCAACCTAGGTAGGCAAGGCTAACTAAGGAAGTCTAACTTCCTACCCAAGGTGAATATGAGTTCAGAGGAAGTTGTTTCCAAGATTCCCTGGGAACAAAAAGGAGAAGTCTGTTCTACTCGCTCTGGAACAGGGGATAAGATATGTTGTCTATTGCCTTGTTCTGCAATTCTGTCCAAATTATCATGGCAATAAACTGGATATACAGAAATAAGTTTTCTTTTTATACAAAATCACAAATGATTGCTGACTTAGATTGGAAGGGGCCATCAAATCTAATTCCTTCATTTTAGAACTGAGGTACTTGAGGCCCAAAGAGGCTAAGTGACTTTCCAGAGGTCACATGGGTAATAAAGATAAAAGGCAGGACTTGAATCCAGCTCCTTTGACTCCAGAGCCAGTGCTCTTTCCACTATTCCATCTTACCTCAAATTGTAAAGTGGGCTAAAGTCAGGTGAGGTATTCATAATCACCAGGCTTGAGCCAGAGTAGAGTGGTACACGGGCTTCTTGAGTATGTTCTCACTGTGATATCATCCCCATTTCCCCATTCATTGATATTCCCCCATTTCTCTTCAACGTGTTCTCCCTTCTGGTTGGTGGATTTCTAAACAGGGGTGTATCTTCCTCCATGTTCTTTATCCATTCTTTCCATTCCTTTATGGTCAGTCTGTTCTTTAAAATATGGTATATTCAGCCTTTATGGACTCTTGTCAAGAATTGCATCCTATATAGTCTCTGTGATGCCTCCTTCTATCAATATGACTAGTTCATTGTATCACCCACACTCATATATTTATGTTCATACCTCTTGCAAACTTGGAATACAAGTTCATCTTTCTTCTGTATACTGTCTCTTGTGAAGCAATGTGGTATGGCGGATAGACACAGAACCAGCCTTAGAGCTAGGAAGACTGGGGCTTACACCCTGACTCTAATATATATTAGTCAGGTGACCATGGGGAAGTTGAGTGACCTCTCAGCATTCTGTGCAATTCTATTAAACAGACATAAGGGAAGAAACATTTCTATAGCACCCTTTATGCAAGGCACTATGCTAAGGACCTTGCAAATATTACATTTGATCTTCACAAAATACCTGCAAGATTCATATCCCCACTTTACAGGTGAGGAAACTGAGGCAGAAAGCAGTTCATTAACATGCTCAGGGGCTCAGAGCTAATATGTATTTAAACACAGGTCTTCCTGACTTCAAACCCACAACTCTATCTACTATGTTACCTAACTACCTCGAACATGATAAATTACAGAGAATTTGCCAATTTATATTTCTGGAGGAAGGTCCCATGCTGGGAGTTGCCTATGCAAATGAAATAAGTCCATGACTATTCCCTTTTACCTCCCAAAAATGTCTATTGGAAATTCCTGGGGCTTTATCTGATACACTGCAGATACATATGAATTGTTTTCTCCCATTTCTATTTTTAAAAAGCTGAATTCTTTCTTTAAGACTTAAGACAAATATGTTCTTACTTGTATACGTTTATAAGTAGGTAGCATAGTCAATAGAACACTGGGCCTGGAGTCAGGAAGATGTGAGTTCAAACCTAGCCTCTGATACTTACTAGCTATGTGACCCTGGGCAAGTCATTTGACTTGTTTTCCTCATCTGTAAAATGGAAATGATAATAGCCCCTACCTCTCAGAGTTGTTGGGAGGATCAAATGAAATAATATTTGTTATGTACTTAGCACAGTTCCTGGCACATGATGTTAATTTCCTTCTTTATATTTCATCCCTGGTCAAAACCCTAAAACTCACCTATCTTAAACCTTGGCCTACAAATACAAGTGTGGTTTTTCAATATTGTCTCCTTAACCAGCCACTCCATTTCCATAACCTCATTTCTTTTCCAAAGGACTATTTTCAGTTTATAGTAGTGATGAAAACACTATCTCCATCCCTCAAGTCTCCATTCTTCCTGCCAAGAAGATCCCAGTCCTTAGAACTGCTTCTTTCTAGAGATATCATCCCCCATCACCCCACCACACACACATAAATAACCAGGAGAGATTAATCATGAGGTTTGACAATCCTCAAGAGTATCTGTTCTAGATACATGCTCCAGCAAAACACCATGGTTCCCAATTGTTCATCTCAGGTCTTGGTATGTCTTAGTGGAAGTCACTAACCACTATGATTCAGCTTGTCTTCCTGTGACCATTGTAAGATGTCCTCATGCCTGGTAGCCTGTTTGGCATCATTATCATTATTCTGTAGAGTTGTAGAGCTTCTGGTTCTTCTAAAGGTCCAGCACCATCTTCTATGGGAAAAGACTCAAACTTATTATATAATTTCAAAGGCTCAGTGAATCTTCTTTTCTTTCTCTGTATCAATTTTTTCCACTCTTCAACGTAGTTTCATAGATTGAAAGCTAGAAGGGACTTTGAGCCTCATTGAGTTCAGTGCTTTCATTTTATGGCTAAAGAAACTAAGGTCAGAGAAATTAAGTGAATTGACTATCAAGGAGGTTGCAAGTGAACATTAATCTAAGTCCTCTGAAATCAATTCAAGTGTTCTTTTCCTACTGTACTACATTAACCCCTTGATCTAAGGATAGGCTCCCCTTTGCTTTTTGGGTCTTCTTAAAGTTGTTTCCCTTGACTGCACTTCTCTTCCATCAAGAAACACTTCATTCTCCCTTGTATGTTAGACAATAGGGAATGCCCCTCTAGTGTAAGATTTATGGACAACGTCCATTCAAATCTTGCTTCTGCTGCTTAAAACCATCATGATATTGGCAAGTGTAATGGGAATCTGAAGCTCTTTCCTGCCCCTAGCCCCTTTGCTTAAGTGGCTCCGAGAATGTTACCTGATTTGGTGGTCACGTGGAGCCCGTGGTGAAAGGCTTGTTTTTAGGGAATGGCCACACCTTGTTACTTTGTAATTGGACAGTGTTTCAAGAGGGCTGACCCAGGAGAAGCCTATATATACACCCTGATGTGAAGCTTTGCTTTGGGGCTCACTTTGCAAATAGTTGTGTGATTTGACCAGATGAGACTCTGGGAAGCCGTTGAGGCCTCCCGGGTTTGAAAAACCCAGATGTTGGTGCTTTCCTCTCTGGTAACTTGAATAGGTAATGGATGTGATGGTCAGGTGGTTGGAAGCCCATCTGCTGATCTGTTTCTTGGTCTGTTTGTAACTTGTGCTTGTAACTTATGTTTGTATTCTCTGGAGTTCAGGGTGTTGACTTTTCCCCCTGAACTAGATAAATGATAT
>JAQQSW010007476.1:0-13696 GCA_028646575.1 Pseudocheirus occidentalis | reverse complement strand
TGAAATAAGATATAATATAGAGACTTTCCTTGTTCTGAAGATTGTATATAATATTATGAACTGTTGAAACTGTGAACATTGTACTGAATAAAGATTTGTAATGGAATAAACAGAGTGTTCACTAATACTGTGTAATCTGAATCTTAAAAGCTCCTCACAGTAGCATTCTCTCAGAAATCTACTGCTGATTGGCTTTACAGACACACACACACTTGTGTGTGTGTGTGTGTGTGTTGATACATGCACACACATATTTTGTACTTATATTTCACATTGCCATATATAGTATTGCACAAATATTTTTCATTTTTATTATATTTTCTCATTCCTTTTAGTCTTGTCATTAAGATACTTTATTCTTTTATTATTATGTATATGTGTATACACACATACATATTTGTATCTATAATATATGTGTGTATATGTGTGTGTATCCACTTCCATTTTCTTGACAGAAAACTACTTAGCTTTCATTCAAAGCACCATTAACTAATCAGGATGCACAATCTTCTAAGAGAAAGAATAATAATGAATAATAATTATGTAATGCTTTAAGGTTTTTAAAGTACTTTGTGAATATTATCTTATTTGATTCTCACAACAGATCTATAAAATACCTGTTATTATTATCATTTTACAAATGAAGAAACTGAGGTTGACTTTAGTTAAGTTACTTGCATAGAGTCCCATAACTAGCAATGTCTGATGTGGGATTTGAGTTTACATCTGCCTGATTCCCATTTTAACACTGTCCACTTAGTTTAGGCTCTCCTTCCCACCCCTTAAAATGGTGCAATCTCTCCAAACAAGTTGCTGTACCATTGATTAAAAGAAGAATTTACAAACAATTGCCCAGTAACATCATACACAATTCCCTTCTCTCCAATGAATTCCTTGAGTGTCTAGTACTGCTGTAAATTTTTTTTTTCACAGGTGATCTTAATTAGTTTGGTGGTCAACTTTTGCTCTAACTCAGAAAAGATTGATTTGTTCAAATACAGCCATAATGGAAAATTGTTTTCTTTCAGTAGGACTCTGTTATCATAGCCCTTGTCAGATGGACTAGGCCTTGCTTAATTTAATCCACAGGGTAATCAGGAAGTTTCTTTAGTCATGAAAAGTCCTTTCCATAGGCAATCTGTATTCACTATTCCTTACCACCTAAAGCAATTCTACTTAATAGATTTTACTTAGTCCTTTAAATTCATATAGAAAGAGTTCTTATTCATCATTTGAGCTAGTGCATGGAATTTAAAATGGTACCAAATCAGTCCTTGTGACCTTGCTCAAAGTAGGATGAATGACTTCATCAAGCCCATTAGTATTCTGCTTGTTTTATTGGTTGCAAGGCCTGAAGGCATTTTCTTAGTGAGCCTTTGCATTAGGAGGACCTCCCAGGGACTAGGGGGTTCTCTAAGCAGAATCTAGGAGTGTACAAGTATGCTTGATGCCAGGTATGAATTGCCCCCATGCTTTTTTGAAAATCTAAATCATTCTTAATTATAATACTGAGAACTTATTTAAAAGATTATAAGAGACTTCTCATTTTTTTCAAACTTACCTCAGTTGAATTTAGTTAGGTTTGGGGGACCAATATAAATATGTCCAAAGTGTCTCAATCCTTGTTTACCCCATGCTTCTAAAGTTGTCAGTAATCGAAATTATTGAAGACCATTTATTAAGGTTGATGGAGGAAACACATAACAATAGGACACTAATTAATTGACTTTAAATTTCTCCTTTTGAGACTATATTTTGATATAATCTCCATCAGTATAGGAATTATCTGATTTTTGTCTATATAATTTCAGTATTTAGCACAGTTCTGGGCACAGAAATATCCCTTCATACGTGCTTATTGAATAATGAATATTTGAATTAATGAAAGTCACTTCTCTATTTTTATCAAGTCTCCTTTTACTTCTTCACCATCTCTCATTGTTGTAAAGCTAATCCATAAAATGCCTCAGCGTTTATAGGACTGGAGTGGAGAGCTTTCAATAAGACAATAAATCTATCATATCTATCAAGTCATCCATAATATCCATACTGAGGATTAACATGTGAAATTTGTTGTTTGTTACTAATTCTTACATCATGAAGTCATTTTCATACCCAGTTAACTACTTTAGGCTTTATCCTCAATTTAGTTCATTCTGGTGCTTTTTTTGTTGGGAGGGGTGGTATTAGAATGTATGTTCTCACAGATATGCATGACTGAAAAGTAGATTATGGACACATTTGAATTAGTCTGTAATATGCCTTAAAGCAACACATCAGTTCAATTAGTACTGGTAATAATAACATAAATTTACTGCGATAATTCTGACATATTTTTTTCCTGTAAAATAAGACAGAACTACCTTAAACAAATTTCAAATGCCTTTTTTTCTTGGAAATCCACAAACAGTAATGTTCAGCTTTTCCTCTAAGAAGTTTTGGGTGTTCTTATGGTAAAAGTGATTGTAATACAATGGATCAAGCTATCTGGGTTTGTGTTTTTATAAAGATAATTGCATCAACAAATTCAATTTTACTGTGAAATTTTGTAAAAATAATTCCAAATCCTATCCAAAAGAGAAAGCAGCATGATTAATCCTAATTCATTCAAATTCATGAGCACGGTCGCGTTACATGGCAGCTACAACCCATTGGATAATATAAATGGGAAATTCTGTGAGCCAAAGAAAATTTGCTTAAATAACCAAAATGTGAATCATTTCCCTTTTAATTTTCATTAAAATATGTGCTTGTTGGGAAAGTCTCAGATATTTGTGTATTAAATTATAGGAAGCAAAAACTTGAGGTGAAAAATTAACAACAAGGGAAAACGACCAAGTTAATTCAGTCTAACTTTAATTCTTGTGAGTCTAAACAATGCTTAAATCAGTTCAGCAAACATTTGAGACCTTCTTATGTGCAGAGTACTATGGTAGGGACAAGTGAGTCAGAAAGATTAAATACAACATGGTCTCTTCATTCATGGAGTCTATAGTCTAGAGACTAGATTTAGCAAAAGAAAGTATCAAATGCTAAATATTATACCAAGAAAAATCAGTCAATAAATAAACATTCATTAAGTCCCTACTATGTGCAAGGCACTGTGCAGAAAAAAGGATGAAAGCTAGGGTAAATGGTTTTTAGATTTGGTGATTAGAACAATTCTCCCTAAGGGTATTTTTGAGGTTACAAAAAATGTAGGCCTTAGATATAAGGGAGATGGGGATTTCTAGGTGTTGTGAACTAGAAATGGGGTATTCATCCATTTATGCAGAAATAGTAGATAACAAACAGCTTTAAAGCTTAAAGGGGGTCCAAATGATCTTTGTTCAGGTGAGAGTAGAATTCCAACTGAAAAGCTCTGCAGAAAGTTGACAGAGAGCTTCAATAGCTGGCAGAATCTCAGGATCACACAATTTATGGTTTATGTTTCTGAAATACTACTTTTCTAGTGGGTAATACTGGAATTATTCATAATTCTTTCATTTAAAACATAATTATTTTTATATAAGAAATACATTTTAAAATTAATCTACCTGCTATCTTATTCTCTCTAGTTGAGGAAATAAAAATAAAATTAATAACAAAAACAAAATAAGACAGAGTCCTCAAAACTTACCTCCATAGTGTAGAAAGGCAAATTCTTACATTAGTCTTGAAGAAAAATGATTGTCTCTTTGCATTTTAAGTTCATTGCCTCTCTATTTGAAGATGGGTGTTGTGTTTCATATTACTTCTTGTGTTCTCATGGTTTGCCATTCAATCAAAATTTAAAGTCTTTCAAAGTTTTTCTCTAGAATGATGTCATTAAGTTATAAATTCTTCTTTTCTACTTGGTTCTCTCTGTCTCATAAAACCCTCCCTAGTTTCCTCAGAAATTGTCCATTTCCTCTTTTATGCAACAATAGTATCAATTATATGTATAAGCCATAATTAGTTTAGCCATCCCCCAATAGAATTGGAATGGACTTTCCTAATGTCCTTTTTGGCTACCACATAGAGAGCTGATAGATATTTGCAGATTACTATAGTCATCAATTACCATGTCTACAAGACACAAGAACTAACCTATTCCACAGATCCACCACTACTTTTCTTAGCCAGTTCCAAATAGTTTTGATGATTGGGGCTTTATAATATAGTTTTAAATCTGGTATGGCTAGGCTACCTTCTTTTGCATTTTTTAAATCAATTCTTTTGATGTTCTGGACCTTTTGTTCTTCCACATGAATTTTGTAATTATTTTTTTGAGCTCTATAAAATATTTTTGGTAGTTTGTTATGGCACTGTGAAGAAGCAAATTAATTTAGGTAGAATTGTCAGTTTTATTATATTAATTCAGCCTACTCATGAGCAACTAACATTTTCCCAGTTATTTAGATCTGACTTTATTTGTGTGAAAAGGGTTTCATAATTGTGTTAATATAGCTCCTGGCTTTCCCTTGGCAGGTAGACTCCTAAATATTTTACCTGGTCTACAGTTATTTTAAATGAAACTTCTCTATTTCTTGTGACTGGGCTTTGTTAGTAATATTTAGAAATGCTCATGATTTATGTGGGTTTATTTTATAAACTGTAGCTTTACTTAAGTTCATTGTTTCAGGTAGTTGTTTTTTTTTTTAAGTTGATTCTCTGGGATTCTCTAAGTATACCACCATATCATCTGCAAAGAATGATAGGTTTTTTCCCCTCATTGTCTCTTCTAATACCTTCAATTTCTTTTTCTCTTGTTGCTAACGTTAACATTTCTCATACTATATCGAATAACAGTGGTGATAATAGATATCCTTGTTTCCCTGATCTTATCGAGAAAACTTCTAGCTCATCCCCATTACTTATGATGCTTGCTGATGATTAGATACTACTTATTTTAAGGAAAAGTCTAGTCATTCCTATGGAAAGCATTTCTTTCATGTTATTAGGGTGGAGAGGATGGACATCAATTTTTCAGTAGAATAAAAAGACGGCACAAATATACTAATTGCTGTGTATCTGAACAAGTTTTTTTTTCTTTCGACATTGGTTGTTTTGAGTATCAAGTGAGAAAAAAACAAGTTTAAGAGGAACATCCCAAGAATGAAAACCCACAAAATTTATTTACAAAGAAATAAAATGAAGTTCTGATCTGCAAGGTTATAAAACTCAGGGCTCAAGTGGATATCATTCAGTGACTCAGCTGAAGTTTTTATCAAAGATAAATAGGCATTTATATGTTAGCACTTTTATATGATGAGGAAAAGATAATATGAAGTTGTTGACAAAGGACTGGCCTTGAAGTTAGAAAGAACCAGGCATCTAATTTACATTGGGTGGATATTGTCTTTAAATTACAGGAAAACAACTTAACCTTTCAATGTCCAAGACAATTATCTAAGAATATGAATTGCTGAGAAATTGCTGATCTCTTTAAAGAAAGGAGTTTCTACACTTGCTTTAACTTACACCAATGAAATCATAGGTTCAGAGAAATTGGTTTTATGACCTAGAACTGCTTAATATCTTAGTAAACCAGAACAAATGAAATATATACACATATGCATATAGAGAATTTTTATGTGTGTTTTGTGTGTGTATGCACACACACACACACGTATATATATACCATTATATGATATAACAATATATAGACTTCCCCAAGTCTCCCATCTTCTGCTCAGTGCACTGTGTTCCCTGAAAAAAAGACTGTTAGACTGTTTGGAACCAAGCCAGGTAGCTTCCATTTGCCTGAAATTTTTCACTTCCATCTGTTACAGAATAAGCCATCTTCCACCTCCTTCTGCCATCTCAGTCTCCCAGCTATAACCTGAAAAATCTCCAGTGCAAAGAGTAAACCTTCTTCTGACTACAGATCTTATATCCCCTGCTGTCCCTGTGTTTCAAGGATTAAGGATGGTATCCTCCATTCAATGATGAACATTTTCATACTTCAGCCCTCAACCCTCCCACCCCAAATTCCCATCTTAACTATACCCAGCTCTTCCATTGCACCCTCTGAAATGTTTATTCTATAGCAATAGCTTTTCTTTGTATTAAATCTATTCTTCTCCCACTTCTTGCATTTACTACCTCTTACCGAAACTTGATTTTCCTCTAATAACACAGCCTCCCTGCCTGCCCCTTCAAGTGATGTTGCACTTTCATTCATTCTCTTTATCTCACTGGTCAGTTCAGGGGTGTTAAAATACTCTTTGTTCCACATTGCCTCTTATAGGTTCTCCCCTGTCCTCCATCACTCAGTAACCTCTTCTCCTTTGGGATTTATATGCTTCCTATCTATCACTGAATCAAAATCCTGGTAGCTGTTGTCTGAACACTCCTACATCATTACACTTCCTTCCTCAGTACTTGGATTACATATATTTTTTTCTTCTCCCCAGCTCCTGCTCTCATACAAGGGTACTTCAACATATATGTTGATTCTCCCCCCCAGATACCATAACCACTCAATTCCTTAACCCGCTCACCTCCTATTAGGGTTCTTCCTCTTTCACCCTAATTCAATGACACAAAGATGGCCATACCTTTGATATTGTCATCACTTACAAACGTACCACCATGCTCAAGAATTCTGAAATCACTTTATCTTACCATAATCTATTGGTATTCCAACCTTCTCTCTCTGCATTCCCTTATATAAACCTAATCTTCATCCACATGTTGGCCTCCAATCCCTTGACCCTTCCATTCTCTCCCAGACCATCTCTCCTGTGCAAGTCACTCTCTCTTCTTTTCCCCATCTTGAATCCTAATTCAACTCTACATTATTCTCCTCTCTTGAATCCCTATCCTCCCTTAACATATTATCATTTATACCAAACAAAGCCTCCATCTTAGATCATTCCCACCATTCATTGCCTTTGAACCCAAACCCTTACTGCTGAATGAAGATAGAAAAAATCATGGAACGTTCCTGACTGGGTCCACTACTATTTTATGTTACCTATAACATAACTCAATGGGGTCCTCATTGGGACTATACAATTCTAATAGACCTCCCTTCTGAACTCACTATCCTTTACACAGAAACTCTTCCAAACCTTTTCATCTCTCCTCAATCTTTCCATGGCTATCCTTTTCCACATTCTCTTGACTGACAACCTTGTCTTATATCTTACAGAAAAAGTCTTATATCTTACAATTTACCATGAATTCACTATGGTTCCTTCTTCCTCATCCCATATCCCTCAAGTATATTCTGCCATTTTCTCCTCTTTCACCCATGTTTCCATAATGAAGCGGCCTTACTCCTTATCAAGACTAACTTCTCTACTTTTAAAGGTGATCATATTCTGTCCCATTTCCTCCAATAAATTACCCTCATCTGTCATCCCCAGTCTTTCACTTATTTTCTTTTTTTTGGAGGGCAATTGGGGTTAAGTGACTTGCCCAAAGTCACATGGCTAGTAAGTGTGTCAAGTGTCTTAAGGCCAGATTTGAATTCAGGTCCTCCTGACTCCAGGGTTGGTGCTCTATTCTCTGTGTCATCTAGGTACCCCCTTTCACTTATTTTCAATCTCTCCCTCTCTATAGGATCATTTACTACTGACCATGAATTTGCCCGTATTTTCCCTATCCTGAAAAAAAGAACACAAAACACACACAAAAACTCACTTGATCTTGCATCCCTCCTAAGCATAATTCTCTATTTCTTATGCTTTTTATTGCCACAGAGGGCAATACTATTCTCCCAACTCCTCACTCTCAAAACCTAGAGTGAATCCTGGATTCTTCAGTATCCTTCATCCACTATATCCAAACTGGTTCCAAGGCCTGCCAATTTTACCTTTGCAAATGAGATTACAACCATTTCCCTTCTCTGACACTGCTACCAGTAGCCTGCTGGTGGGTCTGCCTGCCACCAGTGTCTCCTCACTCTGATTAGCCACTAAAGTGATTTTCTTAAAATGCAGATCCAGTTATTCCTTACTCAATAATCTCTAGTGACGTTCTGTCCCCTCCAGGAGCAAATGCAAAAATGTTCCATTTCGCATCCAAAGTCCTTCATAACCTACTCCTTCCTACATTTCCAATCTTTTTTTGTACCTTACTCTGAGCACAAAGAAGGTGGATTTCTTTTCTTTTTTTTTTCCTTTTGTTGTTGGAGTTCAGTTTCCCAGGCTCATGCTAAATTGTAAACATCTAAAGCAGTAGTTCGCAACCTTCCTAATGCTGCGACCCTTTAATACAGTTCCTTATGTTGTGGTCACCCCCCAACCATAAAAGTATTTTTGTTGCTACTTCATAACTGTAATTTTGCTACTGTTATGAATCTATCTGATATGCAGGATGTATTTTCATTGTTACAAATTGAAAATAACCCACAGGTTGAGAACCACTGATCTAAAGAATCAATCTCCTTTGAACCTGGTAATCCACATTTACTGAGTCAGTGGGCTTTGGTGTCTTCTGGCTCTAAGCCTATTAATTGAAAGTGTATATTTATTCTGAGGTGAGATATTGCCTTGGGGCTCACTCATGGAAGGACATTCAACTGTTATCAAGGAGCCCCACAGTTATGAATGTGAACCTCTAATCAAGGTATGGAGAGGAGACCTCTGATACCAACCCTTGTGAAAAACACTGGAACACTGGACTGATAGAAAGCAAATGTTTTTTTAACACCTTTGAGGAAAGTATGGAGTTTATTGAGACCAGGATAATTATCTGTTATTTCCCAAATGTTGTATTATGTATTTGCTATGCCCAGAGCCCAGACCACAGTGGTCCTTCCATATGTAAGGCTGAGAGAGGATGAACTGTCCTGGAGTTGGGGTGGTGTTGGCCAGAGACAGAAACTAGAGCAGGGACCTCTGGTGACTGCTATGCCTGGAATTAGAAGCACTCTCTTCGTGCATGAGGTGAGACACAGAACAGGAGTGCAGAACTGCCTGTGCGCAGATCCTGCCTCCATGTGCAGAGACATGGAGCAGGAACATAGAGCTGCCTGCTTCAGGACCCAGGGAGGAACTAGGAAGTGCCAGTCCACAGACCTGCAGGAAGAGGAACCACAGGGTTCAGGACTTGGTCTCAGGTCAAAATGAAAACTTTGTAGCAAGGCAGGATCAGTGAGCATGCCTTCCTACTACATCCCCCTGAGATGGTTTGGGACCCAGGGGTGGAGTTGTCCATGGTGGGATGGGGGAAAATGCTATAATCTCCAAGGACCCACTTAGTTGGCTTTCTCACCCAGCCATCCCTTAGAACTTGGAAGCAGGGGCTGGAGCAGTGTTGGGACTTGGACTCTTTGGCTTGTTTGAGCATAAGTGTATCTGAGAGTGCCAGGGGGAGCCTGCAACAGCAACATGCAGCGAAGGACACAACCCTAAGAGGACTTTACTTGGACACTCTGTTTGGATTGAGAGGATTGTAACCTACAGTGACCTGAGGTAGAGGGTGTTGTGTTCTCTGCTACCCTTGGAGATGTGCCATGTTAAGAGAAGACCCTGGCCTGGGATCCCCTAATTGTATAAACAAGTATTTTTGGAATAGTACCTGAGTGAGGAGGAGTTGGTTGCTCACTCCCCAAAGGTTTTGCCCCCCCCAAGAATGTATAAAGTGTGCTGTTATTTTATATATTGTGTTAGGTTACTGAATATTATATTCTTTTTTAGGCTGGTAATAAGGTGTTATGTTATGTTATGTTACGCTTTGGTTTCTTGGCTCAAGGTTTAGTTTTGAATAAACAGAATATTCATTATACCCTGTGACTAAACCCTTAAAATTATTCACAGCAGCAGCCCTAAGGTGTACTGTCCTTATTCCCACTACATTAATGAAGGGTTAAGGGAATAAAAGATCTCCATTTATAGGACCAAATGTGACCAATGTGTTTTCTTTTTTCCTTGAAACAGGGGCTGTATTCCCAGGTCTAAAAGTACACAGGTATTTCAATCACAGATGCTTTGCTGCTTTGAACTCCAGCCCAGTTCATAGCTGTGATTCATTCCATGCTGAGTTGCATAGAGCCCATCAAGAAAATGTTACACTTACTCCCCCAACATATACTATTTTTTTTACAGTGACACTGACCTTCTGGCTATTCCAAGAGTAAGAAATTCTGTCTCTCAGCTCCAGGCATTTTCTCTGGCTACACTCAATGCCAGAAAGGTTCTCCCACTTCCACTTCAACTATTTACCTGGCTGGCTTGCTTCAGGTCTTAACTAAAATTTCAACTTCTATAAGAAGTCTTCCCTAACCCCTCTTAATTCCAATGCTTTCCCTCTTTCAGTCATTTTCTACTTATCCTCTATTTAGCTTGCTTATATGTATGTACACACACATACATATATGTGTGTATATTTGTAGATATTCATTTGCATGTTGTCTCCTCCATTAGACTCTAAGCTCATTGAGGGAAGGTGCTGTCTTTGACTTCTTTTTCTATTGCTAGCACTTAGGCTACCTTACATATAGAAGTGATTTAATGCATGTTTAGTGACTGATACATAATTAATAAAAGACTAAAATAAGAAGAAATTTATGAAAGGAAACTGGAAATTTTCACCATAATTAAAAATTATTTTTGAAGTATCTAAAAGATATTTTATTCTTTTTATAGGTTGTGGCTATAAAATATTATTTACCATTACTTTTAATCTATTGTTCTGCTCCCGCACTGATTTAATTTTCTAGGTAATTATATAAAAAGCATAGTTGGTCTGACCTCCTATATCTCATCTTTTTCTGGTGTCCAATTCCCTTAGCAATTAGGAATAAATATTTGCTTTTACATCAAGTAATATAACACCTAAAATTTTTAAATACTTACTATGCTCAGGGTAATGTGCTAAACAGAGTTGAATGTAATTAAAATGGAAAAAAAAATCCTTGACCTTACAAAGCTTATATTTTGATAGGGAAGAAAGCACACAAAAATTAGAAAATGCAAAATAAATACAAAGTACATGGAAGTTTATTTATTTACTTATGTATCACATCTTTTACATGACAAAATTCTGAGTTCAATGGTTAAAACAAAAATAATTTAAGTTGGTAAGCCCTCCACTATTCCTTGATTATTTTATTTTACTTTTTAATATTATTTTTACTTTATGGAATAAAACAAATATTTCCATAATATGACAATAAAAAGATGTTTATACATGATTATTTTTTTAAAAAAAAATTCACTAGGTGCTTCCTTACTTCTTTGTCTTTTCATCAGGATAGTGCTTTCTCAGAACTTTATTATTAGATTTTATATGATACCAGCAACTGGAGTCTGACACATGCAAGATTCCTTTTCATGGAAAAAGAAGCTGGCAAACTTGCATCTAGCATCATTGTAATGGTGTGTAATGAAAGAACCTTGGAGCCATTGTGTAGGCTCAGATATTCTGTACCCAGACACGGCAGGCTTCACTGAGCATGGAATGTCTAGGAGACTGGTTCTTTGGTTATTGAAACAAAAAGCCCTGTCTACTCTTGTTAATCCTTGGATTTATACATGTGTGGGTATTCCTTACCTTCTAAAGGGTAATCGTCTTGAAATTCTTATTCTTTTCCAAGCTGTACTACTCTGTACTTTCTCTACAATGACCCAGAAACCTCTTTAACCTCAACTTCATTCCAGGCTTTGAATCTTCCCCTTTCAGCTTCTTTTTATGTAGAATTCCTCCAGTAGAACATAGGCTCCATGGGGGCATAGAATGTCTTTCAGTTTTGTTCTTATATATGTATTCCTAGTGCTTTGCACAACACCTGCACACAGTAAGAACTTAAGAAATGTTTGCTAAATGACTAATTAACTGAAACTAATAAATGACACAGAACCCTACTCAACAAAAATCCCTTTTTAAAAAGCCAGGCCAGAAGTGCAGGGAAGGGGAGTCGCTGCGGTTTCCTGCTTCAACAGTGCTTGAATGGAACCTGCTGATCAATTCCAGGCCGGAGCCACCCTTAGCCACCTCTCCACCTTCACCTCCACTAACCAACACTTCTTCCATCCTACAATCAAGCAGCAGCCGCCTGCTACTGAAAAAATTAGGACACAAATTCATTGTTGGTGGAATTGTAAGATGATTCAACCATTTTGGAAAGCAATCTGGAATTATGCCCAAAGAGTTGTAAAAGTGCTTATCCCCATTGGCTCATTGTAATGGTAATGGAATTTGGAGATGCCCCAGTATTGGCTTGGTTTTTGGATTGAGTGTTAAAACTCAGAACTTGTGAATCCTACTTGTAGGATGGACTTGTTGAGAAGAGAGAGGGTTGAACTGGAAGGAACCATAAATTAGTAATGTAATGCCAAGCAAAGGCTACTTCCAAGGTTTGGATTACCAGCATAGCAAACCCCATTTATTCAGCAAACATTCACAGAACAGAGAAAGTCAAAATACAGTATAACTCATTCATTTAGCAAATAAGTTCTCAATTCAATCCAAGTACTACTCCACCCCTGGACAGCACATTTTAGTTAATCAGAGTCTCTCTTCTCAACAGGAGATTAGTTTCCGATCATAAACAAAGCACTTTCATTTGGTCAGTCAAAGAACACAAAAAGTCAAAAGTTTCCTCCCATTCCTGGATCATAACTAAATTACAACACCATCCATTAACACCAAGCACTTTCTCAAAAGGTGCAGGAGAGGACAAAAGGCCATCCACGTTTAAGCTATAACAAGGTTAAGATATAATCTGAGCATTGAAAACCCAAGGAAAGGCCATTCTTTCATCTTCACTGGAGGCAAGCCCTCAGCAATCTCAGTTCCTGGGGAGACAAGGCTCAACAAAGCCATAGCCAGTGTCCTCATCAAGTCACTCTCTGCCTGTGGAACAGTCCCAGGACCCCTGAAAATGTCAGCAAGGCCTTCTTCCAGGATTTCTGTAACTATACCACAAGAAAATCCTTCAGGGCTTCTGAACCAACAACAAGGTTCCAGCACCTCTACAACAGCAGTACTGTTCTTCACCAGCAGGTGAATCTGGGAAAACAACATCAAAACAAACAAAATACCAGCATCACAGCCATGCCTCATCAGTTCTCAGTAGCTCTAGGTGGTAGCTCTCAAAAGTCCTGGGCAGTTCCAACGGGCCCTTAGCAGTCTTTCTCTCAGCAACTCAGGCTCCATGATACTGGATACTGCTCTCCAAAAGTCCTTCTGGTCTTCTCTAGGGTTGGGTCACTCTCCCAATTCACAGCTTCTCCCAGTTCAGCCCTCTCTCTTCACGTCAACAAGCCCATCCCACAAGTGGGATTCACAAGCTCTTGGTTTTAATACTCAACCCCAAAAACCAATCCAATACAGGGGCATCTCCAAATTCCATTACCATTATACCTACCAATACCACTACTTGTTTTATTTCCAAAGAGGATTAAGGAAAAAGGAAAAGAACCTATAATTTCTAAAATGTTTATAGTAGTTCTCTTTGTGTTAGCAGAGAACTGGAAATTGCAGGGATATTCATCAACTGGGAATGGCTAAACAAGTTGTAATATGTGAAGGTGATGGAATACTTCTATAATATAAGAAATCATGAGTTTGATGATTTTAGAAAAACATAAAAAGACTTGCATGAAATAATGAAAAGCAAAATGAGCAGAACCAACAGAATATTGTACACAGTAACAGCAATATTGTTTTAAGAATGAATTCGAGGGGGCAGCTAGGTGGCACAGTCAATAGAGCACTGTCTTTGGAGTCAGAAGGACCTGAGTTCAAATCCAGCCTCAGACACTCTACCCCCCCAAAAAAA
>JAQQSW010007475.1:0-13697 GCA_028646575.1 Pseudocheirus occidentalis | reverse complement strand
GCCATCTTGGCTCCACCCCTGCAACAAGTTATAATACTACTCTGGAGTTAACTCCATTCAGAGTTGGGTGTTTGTAGTATTCCTCATGGAAAAGGATACAGAAGAATTCCAGCATGGTACTGGAACACAACTAAGAGAAAAATGGATATGTAGCCAGAAAGCTCCTTAGAGCTTTCTTTTTTCTGTCATTAAATACAAGCTAGGCAGAGCCAAGATGGCAGAATAAAAGCCAAGCCTTGCTTGATCTCTCCCCCAACTTCCTCCAACTACTTCTAAATACATTCTAGAGCAGCAGAAGCCACAACATGACAGAGTGAAACAAATTTTCAGCCCAAGACAACCTGGAATGGTGCAGAAAAGGTCTACTGCACCAGTCTGAGAGAGGAGCACAGTACAATGCAAAACATGCTAGCACAGACCAGGCCCCAGCAAACCTGGAACAGGCTTCAGGAGACTGAATCACTAGCAACTGTGGTAGCTTTTGGAATTCTCAACCCCCAAATGCCAAAGACAGCTTAGAAGGTCAATAGGAAAGGTCTGTCTACCTGGATATAATGGTAATGGTAATTTGAACATCTTCACTGCCCCTTAATAAGCCTAAGTGAATTTGAGGACCTTCCCTGATTTGAAAATATACTCTCCCCCCTAATAGACTACATGTGGTCACATAAAGCTTGTGGTGGGAGGAGTTTCCTGAAGTTTGCCCACAGGAGAAGCTTGCTTAGGGGAGGCTTGTTTTCCAAAAAGGCCCACACTCTGTTACTTTGGGTTTTTTTCTTCCAATTTTATTTTATTAAATTTGTTTATCTACCTTTACAATATTCAGTTCCACAATCCCTTGAGTTCCAGATTTTCTCTCCCTCCCTTTCCTCCCCTGTCCCCTCCATAGCAGCATGCAATCAAATACAGGATCTACAAATACCTTCACATTAAACATTAGTCAAAGTTGTAAAGAAGGATCATAACCAGTGGGGTGAACAATGAGAAAGAAGAAACAAAGCAAAATAACAACAACAAAAGAGCAAGTAATTTGCTTCAATCTGCATTCAGGCTCTGTTATTCTTTCTCTGTATGTGAATATCCCTTTCCATCATTAGTCTTTTGGAGTTATCTTATAACCTTGCATTGCTGAGAGGAGCCCAGTCTATCAAAGTTAGTCATCACACATATGATGTGTCTGTAATTGTGTACAAAGTCCTCCTGGTTCTGCTCTCCTCACTCAGCATCAATTTGTATAAGTCTCTCCACATTGTCATGAATTCCGTCTGTTCCTTATTTCTTATAGCACAACAGTACTCCATTACATTTATATACCATAACTTATTCAGCCATTCCCCAATTGATAGTCATCCCTTTGATTTCCAATTCTTTGCCACCACAAAAAGAGCTGCTTTAAGTATTTTTTGTACAAGTGGGTCCTTTTCTTACTTGTTTGATCTATTTGGGATACAGACCTAGAAGACGTATTGCTGGGTCAAAGGATATGCAATTATTTATAGCCCTTTGGGCATAGTTCCAGATTGCTCTCCAGAATGGCTGAATCAGTTTATAACTCCACCAACAATGCATTAGTGTTCCAGTTTTTCCACATCCTCTCCAACATTTGTCATTTTCTTGTTTTGTCATCTTAGGCAATCTGACCATTGAGATGTGGTACCTCAGAGTTGTTTAGATGTGCATTTCTCTAATCAATAGTGATTTAGAGCATTTTTCAAATTCTTATAGATATCTTTAATTTCTTCCTCTGAAAACTGCCTGTTCATATCCTTTGACCATTTATCAATTGGGGAATGACTTATATTCTTAAAATTTGACTCAATTCTTGGTATATTTTTAAAATGAAGCCTTTATCAGAGATGCTGGTTGTACAAATTCTTTCCCAATTTTCCACTTCCCTACTAATCTTGGTTATATTAACTTTATTTGTACAAAAACTTTTCAATTTAATGTAATCACAATTTTCCATTTTGCATTTTGTAATGTTCTCTATCTCTTGCTTGGTCATAAATTTCTCCCTTCTCCATAGATTTGACAGGTAAACTATTCCTTGCTCTCCCAGATTGCTTACAGTCTCAGGCTCCATATCTAGATTGTACACCCATTTAGATTTTATTTTGGTATATGGTGAAAGATATTGGTCTATGCCCAGTTTTTCCAGTTCTCCCAGCAGTGTTTGTCAAATAGTGAATTCTTATCCCATAAGCTAGGGTCTTTGGGTTTGTCAAACAGTAGATTACTGTAGTCATCGACTGCTGTGTCTTGTGTACCTAATCTATTCCATTGATCCCCCACTCTGTTCCTCAGCCAGTACCAAGTAGTTTTGATTACTGCTGCTTTATAATACAGTTTGAAATCTAGTATAGCTAGGCCACCTTCCCCAGCATTTTTTTTTCATTAAATCCCTTGATATTCTGGACCTTTTGTTCTTCTTGATGAATTTTGTTACTATTTTTTTCTGGCTCTATAAAGCAATTTTCTGGTAGATTTGTTGGTATGGCACTAAATAGATAAATTGATTTAGGTAAAATTGTCATTTTTGTTATATTAGCTCAACCCAGCCACAAGCAACTGATGTTTTTCAAATTATTTAGATCTGTCTTTATTTGTGTGAAAAGTATTTCATAATTGTGTTCATATAGTTCCTGGGTTTGTTTTGGCAGGTAGATTCCCAAATATTTTAGTGTCTACAGTAACTTTAAATGTAATTTCTCTTTCTATTTCTTGCTATTGGACTTTGTTATAAGTATGTTATAATGTATAAGAATGTTGAGGATTTATGTGGGTTTATTTTATATCTTGCAACTATGCTATATTTATTATCTCAAGTACTTTTTTGCTTGATTCTCTAGGATTCTCTAAGTATATCATCATATCATCTGCAAAGAGTAATAGCTTAGTCTCTTCTTCATCTAAAGGTCAGGGAAGATTCCTTTGATTTCTTTTTATTCTCTTATTGCTACAGCTAATAATTTTAGTACCAAATTAAATAAGAGGAATGATAGTGGATATCCTTGTTTCACCACTGATCTTATTGGAAATGCTTCTAGTTTATCCCCATTACATATAATTCTTCCTGATGGTTTTAGATAGATGCTGCTTATTATTTTAAGGAAGACTCCATTTATTCCTCTATTTTTTTTAGTGTTTTTAATAGAAGTGGGTGTTGTATTTTGTCAAAGGCTTTTCCTGCATCTATTAAGATAATCATATGGTTTCTACTGGTTTTGTTATTGATATGATTGATTATACAAATAGTTTTCCTAATATTGAACCATCCTTGCATTCCTAGAATAAATCCTACCTGATGAAAGTGTATTATTCTCATGATAAGTTGCTATAATCTTTTGCTAATATTTTATTTAGAATTTTTGCATGTATATTCATGAGAGAAAATGGTCTACAGTTTTCTATCTCTGTTTTGGCTCTTCCCAATTTAGGTATCAGTACCATATTTGTGTCATAAAAAGAATTTGGTAGTATTTCTTCTTCTCCAATTTTCCCAAATAGTTTACAAAGTGTTGGAATGAATTGTTCTTTAAACGTTTGATAGAATTTGCTTGTAAAACCATCTGGCCCTGGAGATTTTTTCCAGGTAGTTCATTGATGACTTGTTCAATTTCTTTTTCTGAGATGAGGCTATTTAAGTGCTCTACTACTTCCTCTTCATTAGTCTGGGCAACTTATATTTTTTTGTAAATATTCATACATTTCTCTAAGATTATTAAAGTTATGAGCATACAATTGCGCAAAACAATTCCTAATTATTGTTTTAATTTCCTCTTCATTGGAGGTTGATTCACCCTTCTCATTTTTGATACTGGTAATTTGGTTTCTTCTTTCTTTTTTTTAAAAATCAAATTGACTGAAAGTCTATAATTTTATTGGTTTTTTTTCATAAAACCAGCTCTTAGTTTTATTTATTAGTTCAACAGTTTTCTTAATTTCAACTTTATCAATATCTCCTTTGGTTTTTAGCATTTTTAACTTAGTACTTAATTGGGGATTTACAATTTGTTCTTTTTCTAGCTTTTTCAGTTTCACACCCAATTTATTAATCTTCATTTTCTGTATTTTATTCATGTGTGCATTCAGAGATATAAAATTCTTCCTAAGAACTGCTTTTGCTGCATCCCACAAGTTTTGGTATGTTGTCTCATTGTTATCATTCTTTTGAATTAAATTACTGATTGTTTCTATGATTTCTTGTTTGACCCACTCATTCTTTAGGATTTAATTCTTTAGGATTAAATTATTTTGTTTCCAATTAGTTTTTAGTCTATCTTTCCATGGCCCTTTATGATGTCTAATTTTTATTGCATCATAAGGATGCGTTTAGTATTTCTGCCTTTTTGCACTGGATTGTAAGGTTTTTATTTTTTGGTATGGTTTTTTTGTGTATTGTATTTTTGTGTATGTGCCATGTACCACTGAGATGAAGGTATATTCCTTCTTCTCCCCATTCAATCTTCTCTGGAGGTCTGTCATATCTTCCTTCTATAACATTCTATTCACCTCCTTAACTTTTTTCTTGTTTATTGTTAGGTTAAATTTATCAAGTACAGAGTGGGGAGATTGAGGTCCCCCACTAGTATAGTTTTGCTATCTATTTCTTCCTCTAACTCCCTTAACTTCTCCTCTAGGAATCTGGATGCTATACTGCTTGGTGCATTTATGTTTAGTAATGATATTGCTTCATTGTCAATGGTTCCTTTTAGCAGGATATAGTTTCCTTCCTTATCTATATTTGCTTTTGCTTTATCTGAGATAAGGATTGCTACCCCTGTTTTTTTACTTTAGCTGAAGCATATGTTCTATTCCAGTCTTTTACCTTTACTCTATATGTATCCCCCTGTTTCAAATGTGTTTCTTATAGACTACATATTGTAGGATTATGGTTTTTAATCCATTCTTCTGTGTGCCCCTGTTTTATGGAGGAATTCATCCCATTCACATTCACAGTTATGATTATTATCTATGTCTTTCCCTCCATCATATTCCCTCCTCTGTTTATGCTTTTATTTCTCCCTTCACCTCCTTAAGTTTTCCTTTTGACCACCACCTCTCTCAGTATTCTCTCCCTATCAACCCCACTACCTTTTCCTATTGTTCCCCCTTACTACTTCTTCCCTCCCTTCTAACAGTCCCCCACTTTTCTCTCTCCTTTCCCCTCCTAGTGCCTATGGGGTGCAATAGATTTTTATACTTAGCAGGGTATGTTATTCCCTCCTTGAATCAAAACCTGTGTGTATATTTCACACAGTGTTCCTCTCCCTCCTTTATTTCCCTCAATTATAATAGGTTTTTGTGTCTTTTCATGTTAGAATACTATACTTAACTGATTATGTTATTCTCTCCTTGAACCAAAAGCAATGAAAGTAAAGCTCATAAAATGTTCATCACCCTCTCTTCTTTCCTTCTACTATAATATGTTTTTATGCTTCTTTTTGTGGCATAATTTACCCTTTTATGCCTCCTCCTTTCCTTTTCTCCCATCATAGTTCCTTTGCTCCCCTTAATAGGGTTTTTTTTTTTAAATCATCACTTTGGTTAGTTTTTACCCACACCCTCTATGTACGTCAAAATGATTATACAATTCTCAATATTGACAGGTATCAGCTTCCCATATAGGGATTTAAACAGGTTGCTCTTATTGAATAACAAGTTATGTGTGTGTGTGTGTGAGTGTGTGTGTGTGTGTGTGTGTGTGTGTGTGTTTACCTTTTTATGTCTCTCTTGAGTCTTGTATTTGGAGATTGAATTTTCCCCTGAGCTTTGGCTTTTTCATCAGGAAGGTCTGGAAGTCCCTTATTTCATTGAATGACCATCTCCTTGCCTGAAAGATTATGCTCAGTTTTGCTGGATAGTTGATCCTTGGCTGTAGTCTGAGTTTTTTTGCCTTACAAAATATCATATTCCAGTCCCTCTGATCTTTTAATGTAGAAGCTTCTAGTTCCTGTGAGATCCTGACTGAAGTTCCACAATATTTAAATTGTTTCTTTCTTGCTGCCTACAGTATTTTCTCCTTCATCTGATAGTTCTGGAATTTGGCTACGATAGTTCCTGGGGTTTTCAATTTGGGATTTCTTTCAGAAGGTGTCTGATGGATTCTTTCTGTAACTATTTTACCCTCTTGTTCTAGGATCTCAGGGCAATTTTCCTTGATGATTTCTTGAAAGATGTTGTCCAGACTCTTTTTTTCATCATAGCTTTCTAGCTGATCAATGATTTTTAGATTATCTTTCCTGGGTCTGTTCTCCAGGTCAGTTGTTTTTCCAATGAGATATTTTACATTTTCTTCTAGTTTTTCATTCTTTAGGTTTTGTTTGACTGATTCTTTTTTTTTTAGCAGGCATAGTTCAATTTATTTGTTTATAAAAAACATCTATGTGGTTGCCACAGCAGCTGCCTGGGTTCTCTGGACAGATACACGAGTGTGAGTCTTCACAAGATGGTCAGTAAATTCCTGATAAGGAGACTTCATGAACATAGTCTCCTTCCACAGATCTGGAGTTAGATAGCTGTTTGTTTTGGAGATGGCATCAAAGGTAGCTTTAGCAAAGTTGCCCAGAGTGGCAGTACAGCCTCTTGCAGAAGTGTAGCAGTCATCAATTCCAGCCATCATCAGGAGCTTCTTAGGCACAGGAGCTGAGACAATTTCAGTACCTCTAGGGGTGGGGATCAGGCACACCAGAACTGATCCACATTGCCCAGTGACCTTGCAGGGTACTGTGTGAGGCTTGCCAATCTTGTTTCCCCAGTAGCCACGTCTCACAGGAACGATAGACAGCTTGGCCAGAATGATAGCACCATGAATAGCTGTGGCCACTTTTTTGGAGCACTTGACACCCAGACCAACATGGCCATTGTAGTCACCAATGGCTACAAAAGCCTTGAACCTGGTACATTGTCCAGCTCTAGTTTGTTTCTGAACAGGCATGATCTTCAGGACCTCAGGAAGGTCCCAGGAAGAAATCCATGATCTCAGACTCCTTAATAGGAAGCAAAAAAAGATAGATCTCTTCCAAAGCCTTGATCTTCATGTCCTTGACTAGCCGGCCCAGCTAAGTGACAGAAACCTACTCCTTGTCTTCGGCCTTTCCTCCCCAGGCCCCGTGGCCACAACCACAGCCTCAACCATGGCCCCGGCCTTGACCTCGGCCCCTACTGCTGAAGCCCCTGTGGAAGCCTCCCCAGCCTCCAACTCTGGGGCCCCCAGGGCCTCCCGCACCTCCTGCAGCACTGGCATCGTTGGCCATTTGTTGTTCACTAGAAGTAGAAGTGTTTGACTGATTCTTGTTGCCTCATAGAGTCATTAGTTTCAAATTGACTGATTCTAACTTTTAGTTAATTATTTTCCTTGATTAGTTTTTGAAGTTACTTTTCCATATGTTCAGATTTTGTTTTTAGGGAGTTCTTCCCTCCAAGTAGATTTTGTACCTCTTTTTCGATTTCATAAATTTTGCTTTTTAAGGAACTGTTTTATTCAGTAAAATTTTTTTTTCTATTTTGGCAAGTGTAATTTTAAAATAATTAGTTAGTTTATCTTCTATCTCCCTTATTTGGCTTTTAAAATCCTTTTTGAGCTCTTTCAAGAATGCTTTCTGGGCTTGAGATCAGTTCATATTTCATGTTGAGGTTTCAGAGTTGGGTATGGAGTCAATGCTGACCTCTTGTAAATTTGGTTCTTCCTGCTTACTATGAAAGGATTCTGTCATTTTTGTTCTTCCAAACTGTTTCTTTCCCATCATGATTGCCTATTTCCTAGCCTTTAAAGTGGATTTCTGCTTCTGCCTTATAGAGGGCTCTTACCCATGCTTCTTATGCTGGGTGCTAGGAGTCTGGTTATTGGTTTTGTGTGCTGTGTCCTCTGGGTGTCTAGACTGGGGCCAAGGCCAGGACTTTCTGAGTTGCCTCAAGGTTTCTCTGAAGCTCTCAATGTAAGGTGTGGGGGAGGGGTGGTCTGACTGCGTCAAGATTCCACCTCCCAGTCCCTAGGCTAAAACTCAGGCAAGCTCAGCTGCTGGTGGTCTGCCCGGCTGGTTCATGCTGGTTCATGTTCCTCTGATTATATGAAGGCACCTGAGGTTCTGGTGTTAGGGCTTGCTGGCTTCACCCCCCTAGGGTTCAGGATCTTCTGCTGGTCAGCTGAGATGGGGCTTGTTAGGACAGCTCCTGCCCTGCTTAGCCTCAACACACCCACACCCACACCCTTCCTCTAGGACTCCCAAGTCTGCCTAGAGTTGTGCTACTTCAGGATTTTACCCTGAGGCAATATTTTCTGGGTTTTTAGTATCTTAGGGAGAGAGTGGAACAGCTAGGGTTTACTCCACCATCCTGGCTCCAGAGAGCTTAGGTAGTTGATTTTAGTTGATTTTTTAAACAACCAGGCTGTGGGTTGGTAGCCCCAGAATTAGCTGCTGCTGCCCTGGATTTTCTCTTTTCCTCTTCCAACAGATCTCCTGTCCTGTGGTGTGAGGGTTGGGAATTGCCCCTGTGGTGCACAAATCAGCTTGCTGGGTTCACTCTGGCTCCACTCTGGTGGGGGATCAGGTCTGCGCTGGCACAGCCCCCACACTCCATACTTCCCTTGCCCAGTCCCATGTGTGCACCTTCTTAGACTGAAAATCTGCCATGCTCTGCCTTGCAGTGGATTGTGCCACTCTAAAATCCATTCATATTCACTTTTCAGAGGTTACTAAAGGTATTTGCGTAGGAGTTCGGGTGAGTTCCTGCTTTCACTCCACCATCTTGACTCTACCCCATCTTCTCCTCCTGTTACTTTGTAATTAAGTAGTGGGTCACAAGGGTTGTGATGTCCTCTGACCCTAGAGAAAACTGTGTATACCTCTGAGGTGGTTTTGCTTTCGGGCTCACTTATGGGAAGAGTTGTGTGATTTGGCCAGATGAGACTCTAGGCAGTTGTTGAGTCCATCCCCACCCCTACCCCCTCCACATTGAAAATCCAGATGTTGGTGTTTCTCTCTCTGGTAACTATGTAAGTATGTGATGGTCAGACAGCTAGAAGCCCTATCTTTTGGTCTGTTGAATTGTATAATTTTCTCTGTATTTTTGTCTGCTTGTAGCTTCTGTTTGTATTTTCCTTGAGGTTCAGGATGCTGACTCTCCCCCCTGAACTAAGTAAATGATATATGTTTGATTAAAGTAAGATTCCTAACCCTTTTTGAGTTGCTTTTCTTTAGAAAAGCAAATCAAAGAACCTATACTAGCAGTCATCCTGGGTATGCTAAGATGCTTGCTGTTATACTGGGTGAGAGAGGACTGTGGTCCAGCCCTGGCCCCAGGGTGGTGGCAGTGGCTGCAGTTGTAGTGGCTGCTTCTAGAGCTCTTGGCCCAAAGATGGTAGAAGGATCAAGAGGCTGATCAGAACGGGATTACAGGAATCTATTTGCTGGTGCTGAGACAGAATTTTCTTGCTTTGCCTATGCTTGGATCTGGGTCACAGTCCTGGGTAGTCTTCATGGGGCAAAGACTGAAGTGCTGGCATGATAGAAATTGTAACAACAGTAGAGAGGAAATCCTCCTCACATTCCAAGGTAGAAAGAGTGCTTGTGGTCACTCACAGACCAGAGCACAGGCCAGGAGAGGAGTAAATACATAGTCCATCCCCACTCTCACCCCCTCCACATTGTATGGAAGCAAGCAGCTAGAAAGAAACAATTCAAGTATTATAGAAACAGGATAACACAAGATTTAGTAGCTTCTACAAGAAAGGATTGGAGGACTTGGAATATGATATTCCGGAGGTCAAACAGCTAAGATTAAAACCAAGAATAACCTACCCAGAAAAACTAAGTGTAATCAATGAGGGGGAAAATCGATATTCAATTACTTTAGCCAGAGCTAAATAGAAAAATTAACTTTCAAATACAAGACTCAAGAGAAGTATGAAAAGGTAAACAGGAAAGAGAAATGATAAGGGACTTACTAAAGTTGAACTTTTTATTTTCCTACATGTAAAGATGATATGTATAACTCATGAGACCTTTCTCAGTATTGCGGTAGCTGGAGAGAATATTTACATACATATATACACACATATAAAATGTATATATGTATGGACAGAGATATATAGATATGTGTATGTGGAGAGAGAGAGAGAGAGAGAGAGAGAGAGAGAGAGAGAGAGGGAGGGAGATCTATCTATCTATCTATCTATCGACAGAGTGATCTCAGTGGGAGTTGAATAGGAAGGAATGATATCTAAAAAAATAAATTTAAGGGGTGAGAGAGGAATGTACTGGGAGAAGGAACAAGGCAGAGGTAGAATGTAATAATTTATCTCACATAAAAGAGGCAAGAAAAAGCTTTTACAGTGGAGGGGAAGAGGGCGAAGGTGATAGGGAATGACTGAACCTTACTCTCATCAGATTTGGCTTAAGGAGGAAACAACATACACACTCAATTGGGTATGGAAATCTATCTTACCCTACAGGAAAGTAGCATGTAAAGGTATAATGGGGGTAGGGGATGAAAGAAAGAAGGGCAGTTTGGAGGAAGGGGTCATCGAATGTATGCCATCATGAAATGCCAGGAGGGGAGAGATGAGGAGAAAATTTGGAATTCAATATCATGTGAAAGTGAATGTTGAAAAGTAAAAATAAATAAATAAAAATTTAAAAATACAGGCTATTGGCTACAGACATTCTTCCTATAGTGGTTCTCATTTTGAAAAGTCTCTGTTATAGGACATTAATCACCAGATATATTTATGAGATGCAAAAACTTTCAGGTCTTAAGGCTGCTGATTTTGATTGCTGGGCAAGTTACTAACACTGAATTGTCATCTGCTTGGTAGGTAGACAGTGCATTCACAAACTTGCTTTTTTTCTATTCTAAGAGACAGTACAGGGCTAATAAACTGGTTTAGGAAGGAACTAAAAGTAGTCACAATCTACATTTCCAAGAATTTTGAGAGGCTGTAGTTAGGAAAATGAGTTTTGAGAGTGTTTGCTGATTGACTCTTCATTTACCATATATTTTCCATTCTATTTTAAGTAAATGTCCTCTTTCATTGCCCTGATACATATAATTAATTCTGTCTGGTTGGAAGAGTTCAGAGGAAAAAATGGAAGCTCACAAGCAGTGCTTGAAAAGACGACCAATGTAAATAGGCTTATAAACCCTGAATATTACAGTGGGGGTGCATCTGATTTCATTAATATTACTCTCACATTCAAAGGGTCTTAGATACAATTGAGTTGAAAGTTGTTACAAATAAGACCATGGTCTTCCCGGCCCTGATGAACTTAAAGGAAGTTTATATGTGACCAAAAAAATTAGAATTATTGTGTTGGACCCGAGAATAGAATTAGGAGCAAAGAGCAAAAGCAGAGAGGCAGATTTCACCTTCATATATATTGGAACTTCTAAACAATTAAGGTTATCCAAATGTAAAAAGGCCTCAGGAGGTAGCAATTTCCTGCTCACTGAAAATCTTCAGGTGAAGATTGGAAAACCATTTGTCCTGAATGTTATAGAGGAGATTTTTTTGGGATACAGGTTGGAGATAATGACTTTGGGGATCTTTTCCAGCTCTGAGATTCTTTGACTCTGGGAAGAATCTCAAACCAAGTATATATACACACATGCGCACATACATATGTGTGTGTATATATATATATATATACACACACATATGTGTGTATGCATATATGTTGTGCTTATATACTTGCACATAATACATTCATGTTTTCTTGTGTATATATGTTATATACAAATATGTTATTTGAACTGGGTCTAGATTAGGTCATGGATCAAAGCAGTTGATCTTTAGAGTTCTGCCTCCCTCCATTGTCCACCATCTATAGTTCTGTTTTCAGACTTGAAAACGATAATTGAGGCTTGATAATAAGAGTGACCAAGATGTACATAAGATCTAGGGTGTTTTTTATGTAAAAGGGTATAAAGAGTTAATAGAAAAGACGGTTGCAACTATCACATTCAGAATCAAAGATAGCATTCTTGGTGGTAGCCCATACAATTCAGTATGAGACTGGTAAAGCTGTCTGCATAAAGCATAAAGAAGGAAAAACAAAGCAAGGCAAGGATTATAGACAGTGGAATCATATGGTAATTGAGAAAGAAAATGGAACAAATAGATTTGAATTGAATGAGTGCTCCAACAGACAGTCTCTTTTTTTAAACTTGAGAATGGTCCTGGTGAAGAAATATATTCATTTGGGTGAGGCAGGATAGTCATGGAAACAGAGAAATATCAAGGACTTACCAAGAAAGACATTGTAGAAAATAAATCATAGTACTAATGTGATGAAGAAACATAAACACACGTGACATAATCAACGGGAACAAAAGGGGGGAAGACGATTTCTTTAAAAGGGATGATCTTTGGAAAATGAGAAATTGAGCTAAAAAATAATGACTGCCATTCTGTATGATCTAGAATGGAGGATATGTTCATTAAAAATTGAATGTTAGAGTTTCTGAATTAGGTGTGAGTACATTACAGTCAGATTAAGGAGTCTTTTATTTTTGCAAAGATATATGTGACATATATAGCATGGCTTAATGAACTAATGCACTTTCTATAATTTCATAGAAGAAATTTCATCAAAAGTTATTCATACCAGTCAAAAGTTTCTAACCAGGCATCTCTTTGTGAGGGTACTTTGCAAAGTAGTTTGGTATTTTGCATAGTTTATTATGACCTTTATTCCTGGAAAACTTTACATTGGAGTTTTTGGAAAAAACCATTTCATTACTGATAAGACAAGGAGATAACCACAGCATAAGGCACTAGCAAGCAGGGTGACCAAAAGTGCTGGGAATATGTGAGGCTGACAGAGTGATCTGTGTGTCCCAGGTATGCTTTCAGGTACCCAAGCCACTGCTGTCAGTAACAAAAGTAATATCATTTTCCTGTTGTGTTGAGAGATTCATGGGTTTATGAGGAAACAATGACTAACTCAATTTCCTTCCTGTGCTGCTGAATACTCAGAAGGAGTGGGAATGAGATTAGATTCACCACATTCCATCCCTGGGACATCAGGGAGAGATGAGATTGCTTAGGTCACAGGTGTTGGGAGTGCTGGTGGTTGGGGATATTTCCTTGAAATCTCAATATTTGCTTTGTTAAGTAATTGGGCTGGTTCTTTGCTATAGATTGAATGTTTTGTTAACAATAACCAGAACCAAAAAAGAAGAAAAGTTGCTGGTCAGTTGGGGCAAAAATGAGTCAATGAGAATACCTTGAATCTAGGCCCTGAGTTGACTTCTCACAAGTGACAGAACAAAAAGGAAAGGTGGCCTTGAACAACCTCTAAGAGCATGTTGGACAAAGAGAAGCATTATTAAATAAGAGTAAGGAGTAGATGAATGGTAGAGCCATTTGTCCTAGCTAGCATACTCATCAATCATATTGCTTGAAAAAATGAAATAATTTATATAAAAGATTATTATTATTATTTTAAACAAAGTTTCATTAAATTATAAGGTTTATCAGAAATAACTTGGTTACTAAAGATTCACCCTTATAAAACATTAGTAGCAGCTTTTAGAAGTTGTTGGAGATGGGTTCCTTCATATGTCTTTGTATCTGATACTTCTTTGTGGTTATCCTTTAAAAAATCCTTTAGTGAACTAAAATATAATTGTTAAAGAAAATAAGAGCTATTTAGGGCTATATGGTAAACGTTTCTCTGACCTTTTTGACACTGTTG